>JADLZN010000862.1:0-110705 GCA_018155175.1 Sinocyclocheilus anophthalmus | reverse complement strand
TCTGTCAGAGAACTGAATCTCAAGAGAAAGTGGGTAATGCAGCAAGACAACGACCCCAAGCACACAAGTCATTCTACCAAAGAATGGATAAAGAAGAACAAAGTTAATGGTTTGGAATGGCCAAGTCAAATTCCGGACCTTAATCCAGTTGACATTTTGTGGAAGGACCTGAAGCAATAGGAGGAAATCCACCATCATCACAGAGTTGAAGCGATTCTGTATTGAGGAATGGGCTAAAACTCCTACAAGATTTTGTGCAGGACTGCTCAGCAGATACAAGAAATATTTAGCTGTGGTTATTTTTGCAAAAGTGGGGTCAGACCAGATATTGAAAGCAAAGATTCACATACTTTTGCAACACAAATATGTAACACTGGATCATTTTCTCAATAAATAAATAAATGGCAAAGAAATTTTTATTGTTTTGGGTCATACTTACACAGAAATATAGAAAATTCTAAAGGGTTCACAAACTTTTCACGAGCCTGTATTTCTGTATCTCTCTTGTTCTTCCTAACCCTATGAACCATGTTATTTTTTTTTTTTATAACGGCTCTAAAAAATAAGACACTAAATAAAAGTTTGTTAAAACTGAAAATTTAAAAGAATATTTAGATATCTTTAATACCTCATGAGTTACAGGCATTCAAACGTTGTGAGGGAAAAAAACAGGAAGTGCTTTTCCCATTTTTGAACTGTTGGCATATAATGCAACAAATATGGCTAAAGTCAACAGATTGTGCTAACCAATTTCTGTGTAAAAATAAAAAAACATGGTCCTGCCATCTTTCTGAAGTTGAAAATTCATTCAGGTTATTTTGACCCTCCCCTTCAAAATAGTTGATCACTGTGCCATCAAAAGGAGGTTTGGTGTGTCTCAGCACAGTTTCAAGAACATGGAAGAGTTACCATTTGATGGGCCGTTACACACACAGAGCTAGAGCTGTAGAAGGGCAACAACCCAGCAGCAGGACTGGTATCTGTTCTACTGTGAGAGGAGGAACAGGAGGAGCACTGCCAGAGCCCTACAATATAACCTCCACCAGGCTTCTAGTGTGCATTAGAGGTCTACATGGGTCCAAAAATTCATCCCAGACTCGTCTATTATTTTGAAAGTTGGACCCGGGCCCGTGCAGAACCGAGAAATGTCAAAAATTTACTACCCGGAACCCGACTGGACCCGATCGGCACATATTCCACAGCAAATTGCTATTAATAAGTCGATAAACAAGTTGCGAAAATTAAACTTTTTGTCTTACCTAATGTAGGAAGCCTTCTCCCTTGTACCTGACTGTGATGCACACAATCCTCCTTGCCAAGAAAGTTCCATTCGTGTTATTCCTCTCTTGCCAATTGAAATGCATAATCCACTCATTATTCCAGTTTCAAAAGTCCACTTGCTGTCACGGTGACTGATGACAAATGCGACTTTGCAGTTTTGCATTTTTTGTATCTCGAGTCAACTTGCATAATAATTTAGACTGTTTGCCCATTTGGATTATAATAACGATTGCTCGTCCAGTGCCATGGCTGCTGACGTTAGCTTTACTTATTTGCTATCATCTCTGTGCTCTCTGAGCCGAGTCTGAGCAAAAATTTTAGATATAACAACAAGACGGTTCATTCATAATATTATTAAAATCAATAATAACTCACATCACTCATGAAGGTATCCATTATCACCGTGCGTGTGCATTAACTCCGCCCACCCTGCTTCTGATGACGTCGCTCGTGTTTTCTTATTTCAAATTACCGACTAACAGTTTTCTCATCCTAATTTTACAAGTTGAAAGTTACAAAAAAAAAAAACGCACGCACAGCGCTGACTGACTCTGATAACGGCCGGGTATTCTCAGAGTCCGATCGACTCGGGTATTACACACAATGTTAAACCGACCCGGGACCCAAAGTAATAGATTGGGACCTGACCCGGACGCTCGGGTCTCGGGTCCTCCGTGTAGACCTCTAGTGTGCATGTTTCTGACCAAACTGTCAGAAACTGACTCCATGAGGGCCTGGCGTCCTATATTGGGACCTGTGCTCACAGCCCAACACTGTGCAGCTCATTTTGCCAGAGAACACCAAATTTGGCAGGCCCACCATTGGTGCCCCGTTTTCTTCACGGATGAGAGCAGGTTCACAGTGAGCATGTGACACGTGAAAGAGTGTGGAGATGAATATTAAAGAGGACATAACACAGTTTCTGCCAATCTCATGTTAATCTTGAGTACCTATAGAGTAGTGTTGCATCCTTTATATCTCCAAAGAGTCTGTAGTTTTATAGGATTTATACAAGACCGATACAGCTGTACCGCTTCTCTCCGAAAACAGTCGATGAAAGCCATGGTTGGAACTAGGGATGTAACGATTACCGGTTTCACAATAAATCACGATAAAATGACCTGACGGTAGTATTACCGTTTAAAATTTAATGATATCAAAACAGTTTTGATTATGCGCTTGAAACTCGCGGTAAATCCTGCCAGCCAGCATCCAGTCTGACGCCAGAGCAGCAGGCAGTGTTGTTGTTGTTGGTTGTTGTTTTTTTGCACTGAGAGGAATGGAGAAGGCAGGGCATCGCTAGGGAGATTTGCAGCCATCGAAGGACAAATCGGTTCTGGCGTATTTGGTTTATGAAGAGTCCTGAAGGATTTATCGAGGACGGTCACCCTGTCTGCTGATCTTGCAAGAAGAAAGTCGCTGCAAAAGGGGGAAAGATACAAGAGACATGCGGCGAATTCTGAACTTATGCTACTCCCTTCGAAGGGCAGAGCCCTTGAAGTGTGTTCTTGAAGGGTGCAGGGTATTACTGTCTAATATAAGCGTTTGAAACTCCCTTGGCGAAGGGAATAACTGACCAAATACCTTGATAACACTGCGCGTGCGTGCAGCATTCAGTACTCCATCAGTTGTTGCAAATAAATATTTCTTCCTTTTCTTCTTCTTCTTCTTCTTCTATCCAATATTGTCTAATTGTGTCTTATTTACTAGTAAAAGTTTTCAAACTAAACTTGCTTACACTGCCGTCTTAAATCATATTTCTATCACTTATGAAAAATATGTTGTCTTACATTAAAACTGAAAAATTTTATTAGCCTGTTCTATTTATGTTTGTATGTGAATTCGAAATCAACCCCAACTTTGCTTTACAAGATACAGCATCACAAGATCTCCTAACCGAAGATCACATGATCATTCAAGTGATTATATTTTATTATTAGGGCTTCATGTTAATTAATGTTTATGCTAAAAAAAGTGCATGTAGCTGCTAATTGTATGTGTTGTTTGTTGATTTTCAAATATAAAACATTGAAATGTTTTCAGTGTGTGTATCAATTCTTTTTGAACGTTTTAATCTAATTGGAACAAAACCGTGATAATATTGATAACCGTGATAACTTTGGTCACTATAATCGTGATATGAAATTTTCATACCGTTACATCCCTAGTTGGAACTAAAGAGTCACAAGTATACAAAGCTTTTGCGTAGTGATCGCCTGCAAGCTGCGACATCGACATAAATAAAACCAGAACAAAAACTTTATTGACTTAAAGGGTTAGTTCACCATTTCATGGGCAAGGAAAATTAGGCTGCATTTTACTCACCCCCGAGGCATCCTAGGTGTATATGACTTTCTTCTTTCAGACGAATCAAGTCGGAGTTATATTAAAAATTGTCCTGGCTATTCCAAGCTGTTTCATGGCACTCAGCGGGTGTTACATGCTTCAGTCCAAAAGAAGTTAAATAAAAAGCACCCATCCATAAAAAAAAAGTGTCTCAAAGGTGAACAAAGGCCTCCTGTAGCGAATCGATGCGTTTTTGTAAGAAAAATATCCATATTCAAAACGTAATAATAACTTTAATAGCTTAAAAGCTTTAAATAGCTTGCGCTCACAGTTGTAAACGGAAGCAGTTCCAGGCAGGTGACGTATGAGGTCAGCTTTGCGTATGCGCCGCTCAGATGTGACGCACGTGGAAACGCAGCGGAGAGATCAAAACAAAACACCGGTCACGAATTAGTAGTAAAAAATTAGGATTTGTAAAGAAAAATGTCGGAGCGTTTCGATATAAGCCAAGAAGAGACTGGCTTTCCTTTGCTAAAGTAAGGAAACTTGCTTCCTTTGATCCTGTAAACAAACATTGGTTTTCACGAGACGCATGCGCAACGCTAACCTCATACGTCATGCTCCCGGACCTGTTTCTGTGTACAACTGTTGGCGAAGCAGATTTAAAGGATTTTAGTTTTGAATATGGATTATTTTGCTTACAAAAAAGCATCGAATTCGCTACAGGAGGCTGTTCAACCCTGGGAAGCCTGTAGACACTTTAAAAAAAAAAATTATGATGGGCGCTTTTTGATTTAAACAACTTTTGGAATGAAGCGCTGGAACACCCGAGGACTGCAATGATAGAGCTTGAAAGATCAAAAACAATTTTTAATATAACCCCGACTGGATTCATCTGAAAGAAGAAAGATATATACCCTAGGATGCCTCTGGGGTAAGTAAAACGTGAACTAACCCTTTATATTTCAATTTGTTTTTAAAACATTCATCACCGAAATGCCAGGAACAAACCAACATACTTGCCCAACTCCATTGCTGCCCCAGAGAAACAAACTGCATCCACAGTTCCATTAATGCTGGGTTCTTTGGGAAGCAGAACAAGGTTATCTTTCCCTCACAACCAAAAAAACACAATTCTTTGGTGACATTGTTGATTTTGTGGTCTAAAAACAAAATGACAAATCCTTCTCAAGTAGTCCTGTGCAAGCGCTGCAACGACTTAAGTAACCCGAATGAAACATGTTGCTGGCGTGCTCTTCCAGGTCCATACTCAAAAAAAAAAAAAACCAAAAAAAACAAAAAAAAATTTCGAAACATATACGAAACCCTGAAGAACTGTATTGGCACAAATACTGTGTCTAGACCAACTGGTTTTTTGAAACTTTGGCCATGTTTAGCATGGGAGTAGGCTTGCCGTGATAGACGTTGCTGACGGTGATACCGGTGTTAAGCCGCAACACCGGTTACGTCACTTGCCCAACACCCACCGTTGTTTTGATTTTTTTATAGTAACAAAAAAATAATTTAGTCAAGTACAAGAACAGACACTACAATTAAAAACTGAGCGCGGCTGCTCAATGCATTGTGCCGAATTACAGTCGCATCACAGATCAGATTTCATTTATTCAGTGAGGAGAGTGAGTCGAGCTGACTGACAAGAAGAGTGAGGTGAGACAGACAAGACGATGGCGGATGATTTAGCTTCGAAACAAAATGCAAAAGCCCCTGTCTGGCAATATTTTGGATTTTGAAAAGCCTGTTAATTTTTGCCGTTTATCTAAGGTGATTTTGGAAGTTTTTAAACATTCGTTTCTTATTTAATTGGTTCCACATTGTTTGCTAATTTTTACTTTATTTAAACTTTGTGTCATTTATTTATTTATTTTTACATCAAGGTGTACGCCGTGCCTCCAAGCTTTCTTACTTGTTTTGCTAATAAAACGTTCTATTTATTTGGTTATATATTATACATATTTACTTATTTCCAGTTTTGTATACCTATTTAAACTTTAAGTAATTTGTTATTTTATATTAGGCATAGCCTGCCCCTATAGCATGGTGTATTTTTATTTATTTTGTTAATTATAGTTCAATGTTATACAGGCTAAAGTGAGTTTTACGTTGTATTTTGTTGTTGCATTCAAGCAATTGACGCCGAACTGCCGCTAATTCGAAAATAAAGTGAAAGTAAAATGCGCACTGTGCTTTTAAGCTATTTAAAATCGAAGGAAAGCGAGGAAAAGAGGGGAAATTCAAACGAACTAAAAACGAACAATTGCTTTACGCCGAATTGCTGCTATTTGAAAGTGAAAGTAAAATGCGCACGCAGATTTTACAAGCTATTTGAAAGTGAGGAAAAGAGGGAATGCCCAGCCCCCACGGTGATACCGGTATTACCGTTGTTGTCACACGTCGATAAACCGGTGGGGAAATTTCCTCACCGTCACAACCCTAGAATCCAACTCTTTAAAAGTGTAAAAAAGTCAGAATGCATGAAATAGCATTAGACCTCCCCTTTAAGCTGCCTGCAACATCATCAACACCGGTTTGGCGGTGGGTCACTGATGGTCTGGGTAGGAATATCCTTGGAGGGTCACACAGACTTCCACGTGCTAGCCAATGGTACCCTTACTACTGTTATGTACCAGGGTAAAATCCTCAGAGCCATTGTCAGACCTTAGATTGGTGCAGTGGGCCCTGTGTTCCTCCTGGTGCATGACAATGTCCATCCTCTTGGCTGGAGTGTGTACATGGGAGTTAACATGGGACTGCATTATGTTCTGCAACATCTAGACAGACCAGGGACTTATGTGAGGATCCTGTTCGTGGACTTCAGCTCGGCCTTTAACACTATCATCCCAAACCTCCTCCTGCCCAAACTATCTCAGCTCTCCGTGCCCACCTCCGTCTGTCAGTGGATCAACAGCTTCCTGACAGACAGGCAGCAGCTAGTGAGGCTGGGAAAATACACATCCATCGGCCTCATTCAGGACGGTGATGAGTCTGCTTACAGACAGGAGGTCGAGCAGCTGGCTGTCTGGTGCAGTCTCAACAACTTGGAGCTCAACGCTCAAAACTGTGGAGATGATCATGGACTTCAGGAGAAACCCCCCTGCACTCCCCCCACTCACCATCATGGACAGCACTATGACTGCAGTGGAGTCATTCAGATTCCTGGGCACCACGATCTCTCAGGACCTGAAGTGGGACACACACATAGACTCCATTGTTAAAAAGGCACAGCAGAGGTTGTACTTCCTTCGCCAAACTGAGGAAATTCAACCTGCCACAGAAGCTGCTGAAACAGTTCTACTCTGCTATCATTGAATCCATCCTCTGCACTTCAATAACTGTCTGGTTCAGTTCAGCTACCAAATCTGACCTCAGAAGACTACAGAGGGTAGTCCGGACTGCTGAGCGAATCATTGGTACAACCCTCCCTTCTCTCCAAGAACTGTACTCATCCAAATTGAGCAAATAGGCTGGCAAAATCACTCTGGACCCCTCAAATCCAGCACACTCCCTCTTTGAACTGATGCCATCTGGTCGACGCTACAGAGCAATTAGCACCAGAACGACCAGACACAGGAAAAGTTTCTTCCCTCAGGCAATCCATCTCACGAACACTTAACAATAACCATGGAACACACACTATTTATTCACTCTTACACTTATTTATCTAACACACATACTCAGTTCATTTCAATTTGCACATAATATACCTGTACATACAAAAAACTGTCTATTGTAATATACCTACACATACAACTGTCAATTTATATACTGTTTTTCCTCTTTCTGGTTCTATTTTTATTATCTGTGTTTTGTTCTGTCACTGTCATTCTGTTACACTGTGGAAGCGTCTGTCACGAAAACAAATTCCTCGTATGTGGAAACATACCTGGCAATAAAGATAATCGATATGAAAAAAGAAAGTATTGAGAAACTAGCAAGTACTCGATCACTGATTCAGATGTTTAATTAGGACTGGAGCTAAACTAAGATAGTTAAACAGAATAGTGGCCCTCTAGAAGTTTATTCAAATGTGAGTGAGTTACATTGATCTTCATTACAGTAGTGAACATTTTATCATTGGATTAAGAGCACATAGGGCCCTGGGGCTATAGCAAACCCAAGGGCCCCCCTTCATAGTAAAGTCAAAGCCACCTTATTTCTGTAGTGATTGATACAATACAGATTGATTCAAAGCCGTTTTACAATTTTCAGTTGCTGTAAAGCAGCTGTGAAACGACAATAGTAAACAGTCATTATTCCGTTGAAATCAGTTCATTGTTGATTCAGTTCGGTTCAATAACTATGTAAAGTCCATCAATAATGAAATGAGATTAGTCATCTATAGAGCTGCTCTGGAGAAAACAGTGATGTCATCATCCAGCTTAGTTCAGTTCTCATCCAGTAGCAGTCAAGTCTATAATATTGCCAAATAATTGTTAATGCTAATAATGTAATGTATAATTTTAATAATGGTCCAATCAAATTGTGAATAGATACAGAAAGTGAGAAAAGAGCGCTCTCTTAGTGCGACTGACTGAGCTCTCTCATAATTAATGTCTTATTTGCACCATACCTGTGTTTTGTTTTCATAATGAGAGGATTTTCTAGCGTGTAGAACTCAGTCAGTTAACTTGCGCTAAGCAAATATTAATTGTGTTTTTAAGGATATTGAGTAGGGTGTGTGTGCGCCATTAATTATCAGAACACAAACAAGTTGCTCTGTCTCACACACATGCAAAACTGTCTTATTGTTAGCATGTAAGCTGACTAACCAATAAGATCCACACTTTTGATCACATGCCCAAGAGCACCTGCTGTTACATAACACGATGGCTGAGAAATCACTTGTGAGCTTTTACAACAGCAGAAATAGTGTATATCTAGCATTTCTTCTACTTTTTTTATTTCATGTCCCTCTTTTTCTTTTAAGCTTTGTAGGATATCAGACCGAATCAGACAATCTAAGATTTGGTCAAAACATGGTTGAAACATGAGATGAATTCCACAGAGGCCCAAGACAACAGTTTGTCATAAATCAGACCCTAGCCACTCTGAAGCAAGCCTAAAACGAAACTACTGGTCACAGAGACATTGTAGTGTCAACACGTTATACGCACAACATAGGACCGACACATTAGGGAGGGGTTACATTAGAACAACACTCATGAAGGGGAAATGATTGTTCATTTTGTAGGCAAGTATCAAGATCTATGGGTCAAAGAGATACGCTGGGCTACACAGAGAAACGCTAGTAACTAGCACAAGCTTCGTCGTAAATTGACCTTCCCCCAACTCACTACAAGAACAGACAGACTAAAAATTAAAATTCCTTACAGACATTTTAATCTCTGGTCTTCATACAGTCACAGAATGGCACGGAAACTGCCTTACCATGCACCTAAATGACACTAAAAGGAACTGGTGACGCACTAATAATGCTAGAATTGCACTCCATATAGGGAGTTAAACCACCCTTTGTAACCATCATGTCTCAATCCTTTATTGCTGTATGTATTGGTTATACTATTGGAATCTTTCAGGGTCGTATTCCATGGTCTGGAGTGGTGGATTTTGAATCTTCTGCTTGAAACGTTTTCTCTCAATCACTCTTGGGCAACTGGATCATATCCTCGGATGAGAAATCATGTCCAAAATCATCTTTTGCAAGAGCGGGAAAACGTGGATCATGGTGAATGATGGATAACAGTGTGATTTCTGAATGGGGAGAGGAATATACACGCACCCGGCAAACACGACATCTAATTTGTCAAAACACCATTTGGGGTGTGTAAAACAGCCTGTTTTAAATACTCAGGACACCATCAAACTTGGTTTTTTTTTCTTGCTTTTTCACTCCTAGTCATGTTTCTTTAATTTTGAGCGTGCTCTGGCTTACACGCAATCTCCTCCAAAACCATGAGGAGAAACGCCACCGGTCTCGTCAAACTTTATTTCTATTTCTATTTCTTTAGTTTGTTTTATTTTCCGTAGAGAGTTTCGTGTTTTGAGTTAAGTTTGCCGAACGCCGCATCTCCGAAGAGTGCTGTCTAAACTTCAACTGCAGACCACAGCTCCGCGTCGCCAGCCAACGCCCAATCACTGGCTTCCCAAGACTGAACCTCCAGCCAATCAGCAACCTCGGGAACCCCTTTTTGGCAACCAGACAAGCAAGGGAACCCCGCAACACAGGAACGCAAGTACTCCAGATTCTAACTGAACTGGTGCAGTTAATCTGAATTTTAACCTCATTGAGGAACTCAGTGCGTGGGTTAATTAAGTGATTGATGGTTGTCTATGCAATTGCACATATTGCTGTAAACGTGGGATTTCACATTTTCATTCTCTTAAACTAGTTATTTCCTCACTTTCTCTCTTTCTGCAACTTGTGTGTGAATGCGTGTGTTAGATTAGTTTATATGTCTTAGATTTATCCAATAAAGCCTTATTTATATTGAAAAGAGAAGTATCTTGTGTTGTTTGCTTACAAGTTAATGTCTTAAACTGATGATCTTGTTACTGTGTTAATTAATAGTGTTTTCATTATATTTTGGATATTAATATCCATTGCAGAATTCATGTTATACGGCTTGTTCACTGACTCGCTGGCCGTCTCAGTGATCAGCCGTAAAACAGTGATTTTGTCCTTAAGTTCCGTGGCATATTCATAGGTGGAGTCCCCTTTTCACCTTTGAGCTAAATTGCCCTGATTGTTCCCGGCTACAGCTTGGACTATGAAATCAATAAACAAAAATTGCCTTTTCATTAGACTGTATACTTCATATACTATAAGCAAATAAAAAGTGTTTTGATCAAACGGTCTGTACGCTTCACTGATTATTTTAAGGCTTTGGTAAGCCCTGTAAAGGCCCTATTTCACCCTACGGATTAGTGAACTTAACGGACATTCACGCAATGACTATTCGCAAAACCACAAGTGCACATGAATTGGGCCATTTTGGACAAGGCCTTAGATCTGCTTGGATCAATTTTTTACTATTCAGTGAAGAAAAGTTAGTTTTAGAATTGTAGTGTGGGAAAGTGCACAATAATTACTAGCATAGGGTTTTCCTCGTGCGGGCAGTCTGTTTAGATTGTTGGGCTGGTTTTGTTGCCACCCATGTTGGGTAGTGTGTAACTGTTTTTTTTTTTCACCTTGTTTAAACATTATTAAACAAACTTTTATCTTGTTGTTATAAAAATTAAAATAGGTTAAAAAAAGGGGCCAATAATCCTCAAATATTTTCCATGGTTAGAATATTATTATAACATTTTCTTTCAATTATTTTCCCTTTAATTAAAGATGTTCAGACTCTGGAGGAGCTGAGTTTATGTGTGCTGTCTCGACTGGAGGAAGTGGTAAAGGAAAAGCATCACTGGAGGGAGATTACTGAGGCCCAAGTGCAGCTGCTCAGAGACTTTGCCTTCCAGGAGTGGCTTTGTTCCCAGAGTTTGGAGCACTATTATCACACGTGAGTGCACATACACATCATTGTCACTCAAAAAACATTAACAACTATGTATAGCTTTCTAGCAGGAGAATGAGAAGAAGGAATTGCATTGTTAGTGATTTCAGAGTTTATTGTTTATTGTGAGTGATAGATGGAAGAATGAGAGGTCTGGTGAAGCCAGGTTCAAGTGCACCCTTTAATGATGAGGATGCTCCTTACCATGTTACTTCTGAGAAAGTACAGCTCCTGTAGTCATCTCTGATGTGTTTGTCAGCTTGATAAATGGCATAGAAAGTCAGAAAGTTTTGCAAATGTCCATTCATCCATCTGTCCTGCCTGTTATTTAATGGCTCTTCCTTATATTTTGACAGCCTGAAGACCCTGGGCTGCACTACACTGGATGATCTAGCACAGTTTGACAGCCAGCTTCAACTCTCTCTAGCAGCTTGGGGCTATTACTACGAGGATTACATCAAACTGTCCACAGGCGTGAGGGTCCTCCAGGCATCTAAGGGAAGCAGAGATCAAGACTACGAGATTCAGTTGGTGCACAGCCTTGCTGAGAGGTGGCTGAATGAGAAGTGGTCTTTTGGTATGTATCCTATTGTACAAATGTATTTATTCTTGTAAGTAATTTGTCAAAAACAGAGGTCATTTAGCAGACGCTTTTATCTAAAGGGACTTACAAATTAGGAGAATAATAGAAGCAATCAGACCAACAAGAGAGCAACAGTATACAAGTGCTGTGACAAGTCTCAGTTAGTCTAGCACAGTACACATAGCAAGGTGTTTTTTTTTTGTTTTTTTTATTAGAGCGAATATAATAGGTAAGTGCAAGTATTAATTGGTCAGGTGCTCAATGCAAAAAAGATGTCTTTTGCAGACTTAGCTGCTCGAATTGAGATAGGCAGGTCATTCCAACAGCTGGGAACAGTCCAGGAAAATGTCTGTGAGAGTGATTTTGTGCCTCTTTGGGATGGCACCACGAGGTGTCGTTCACTTGTAGAACGCATGTTTCTAGAGGGCGCATAAGTCTGAGCTAGTAAGTTTAGGTATATTGGTGCAGCACCAATGGTTGTCTTGCAGGCAAACATCAATACCTTGAATTTGATGCGAGTGGCTATTGGCATCCAGTGCAAACTGATAAAGAGAGGTGTGACGTGGGCTTTCTTTGGCTCATTGAAGACCACTCTCACTGCTGCATTCTGGATCACTTGCAGAGGCTTGATAGTACATGCTGGAAGGCCCGCAAAGAGAGCATTACAATTAGGGATGCACCGAATGTTCAATAACTGAATAAGCGAAAAGACCGAATAAACTGTACCAAACAGTGACGTGACACGAGCAAATAGCAACCAGCGTAGAGTGAGAGGCGCAATGCTACAAACATGTCAGCAGTGTAGAAGCATTTAAAACTGTCTGAGAAAGATGCAAAAATCATTAGGCAAGGCAAGTTAATTTATATAGCACATTTCATACACAATCCCCTGGTAATCAAACAACCCTGCTATGGTGTCCTTTTAACATAAAAGAAAAAAAATTATAATCTTTCCTAATAACAATATGCCCCACCTCTAAAACAAGGAATTATAAACTTGAAGTAGGATTAAAAATTTTGGGTTGTATTGTTAGTCTATGCATACATCTTCCGATGTTTGGAGGTTTATAATGAATTTATGCGTGAACAGTACTCTGGCGACATAGATTATTAATGGATTAGGCTTGTGGACATCACCAATAATAGTGCAATCAGTTTGGAGACCCTTTTTTTTGGGCACAAGGCCACATTATAAATGCACAGCTAAAAGAATGCACCCCCCTGTGTTTTTTGAAGTCTGCCTCTCTACCAACTGTGCTTATGTTATTAGCACATGCCCCCTAGATCTCTGACTGGAAGCTGATCTGTCAAACTGTGGGGGCATAATAACTAAAAGCGGAGACTCCCCTTGTTGTGTGAACCCATTGGATTTCTAACAGGGCACTGATCCAATAATCGCACTCTGATGGGGAGGTTGGTTTATATTCAGTGACACCACTCCCCAACCCAGCTACCCCCCCCCTGTATTTAGGTCCTTTCGGGAGTATGTGATTTTGGATTTATAAACGAGTAAACAGTGATTTTCAAATCACACTCCTACTATAACTGGACGAAGTGTTAAGGACCTTGACTGGGTGTGATATGCTCAGTTTTCTGGTTCTAGTCAGAAATTCGCAGCAGCGGCGGCAGAGCTGCAGCTCCAGCTGTTTAAGGTCTTCTTGTGAAGGCCGGGAGGAGACAATTACAATAGTCCACCTGCTGTGGTGAGAAGGCCATGAACACAGTTTCCCAGTCTTGATGGAAACAAAAACATCTAAATCTCTTGAATGTTTTTTTGAGATGAGTATGCTGATTTAGTTACTGCTTTTACATGACTACTGAAACTAAGGTCTGTTTCCAGAATTACACCAAGATTCTTGACTTGTTTTTAGTTGTTTGACCCTAGAGTCGAGGTATGCATTCGCCTTGAGAAATTCATCTTTGTTTCCAAATGCAATGACTTCAGTTTTTTCCTTGTTTAACTGAAGAAAGTTCCGGCACATCCAACTAATTTCATCAATGCATTGGCAGAGGGAGTCAATGGGGCTTTAGTCATTTGGCGATAAGGCTAGGTAAATATGGGTATCATCATCAGCATAGCTGTGATAGGCAAATTGGTTCTTTCTCATTATTTGACTCAATGGGAGCATATACAGGCTGAACAAGAGCAGTGCAAGAATTGAGCCTTGTGAGACTCCGCATGTCATGGACGTCCACTAGACATGTGTCTCCTATGCTCACATAATAACTTCTCCCTTCTAAGTATGACCTGAACCATTTAATTACCATGCCTGAAAGCCCGACCAAGTTTTCCAGTCTCTTTAGTAGTATGTTATGATTGACAGTGTCAAACGCAGCACTGAGATTTAGTAGTACTAAATCAGCCACACCTACCTAAAACGCGACCTCGTTCTAACACGCCCCCACATACTTACATCACTATGTGGAAATATTAGCAAAATGCAGCCCAAATGTGCACGCAAAGAAAGAAGGAGTAACTTTTATTCTCGCTGTAGTATTGTTGCCGCAGCAGCCATGTCGTGAAGACGCTGTGTACTTCGTTGTGAAAGCGAAACTACTTTAATTGTTTGGTCTTCCAAAAGAGGACAAACCGCTTCGTCATGCCTAGAGCTGATCAGTGCTGGTCGCTGAGGAAATACTTCAACTTCGCGCTGTCGATCACCGGATCGGCTTTCACCGTGAACAAAGCGGAGTCCAGCCCAGGGTCGTAACATGTGGTTGCCGCAGATCCCACAAATGGTAAAGGGGACGTAAACATTTCCGTCACACGTTTGAGGTATTCGGCCAATCAAAATGCACAGGATAGCTGGCCAATCAGAGCACACCTCGTTTTTCAGACCGATGAGCTTTGAAAAAATCTACGCTTTTTTCTGAAAGGCGGGGCATAGAGGAGAATCAGTAATGTACAGTATGTGGAAAATATGTGTTTTTAACCTTAAACCACATAAACACATTTCAGTACACCAAATACACAAAATAATGTTCTTTTTTAGCAGCATCATACAACCCCTTTAACAACGCAGTTTTAAGGGAGTTTGAAAAAGTCACAGAAAGAAGTGAGGCGTTCACCACTTCTGAGAGATCTGCTCTCTAACAGTTTAGCACCCTTTTGAAAAAATATGTGGAAAGTGTGTCAAGATAGCAGGTTGACGATTTAAGGTGCTGTACTATTTCTTCTAAAATGTTGCTATCAATCTCTTCAAAAGCAGACATACTGTAGAATTTTCTTTTTGATATTGCGGTCGGATAGCTGTTAAGGCAATATTAACAAAGTAAAAATCCAAACAATAAATCAAAGATATTCGAAAACAGACTCCAATTGGAAAAAATGCGTATTTGATTTGTACATGAAAAACTCCAGATGCAAGCCAGGATGTATGTAACAAAGCTATGAACAGCAGTCTCACCTACACACCAGGTCTACATTATCCGGATTGGTCTGACACTCAGCTATGATAACTTGGGGGGTGGGGGGGGTGGGGCGGGGGATGTGCTAATTTGCTTCCTGATATTATTGATCTTCTCAGGAAAGAACCCGCCCGCAACCAAACTCATTGTTACATGGCGATCGGCGATGCATTTTTATTTCACTGGCAACTGACGTTTGGGCGGGTGTTGTCAGTCTCCCCCTACAATCTGTTTACAGTGCAAAAAATGAGTTGACGAATGGTTGTTAAGTTACTCCCGTTTAAAGGTTGCGCCCCAACTAAGCGGTGTCTAGCTTTGCCTAGTTCCACATTGAAAGTACGAAGGTTGTCTTTATATATGCTATAGTGTATTTTAAGTTTCGTCTTCCGCCACATCCGCTCCGCTTTTCTGCATTGTCTTTTCATACTATTTACTGCTGTTGATTTTCTCCAAGCTGACTTCTGTCTGCCAGTCTTCCTGCTGACTTTCAAATGAGCAATGTCATCAATAACATTCTTAACTTTGAGTTAAAGGAATCAAGGAGAAGATCAACAGAGTCAGCAGAAATGCTTGGTGTTAAAGATATAACCTCCATAAATAGCACACTAGTGTTTCGTTAATGCATCTCTTTCTGACAGAGACCGATCTAGATTCAGTGGTAACAGAGATCAATATATCAAAGAAAATACAGAAGTGATGAGATAGTGCTACGTCCTTAATAACAAAGGATTAAATGTTTAGACCTCTACTGATGATTAAATCTAAAGTATGTCCACGATTGTGTGTGGGTTCATGCACATGCTGAATAAGGTCAAAAGTGTTTTTTAAAACAGGTATTAATTTATTTTGTAGTTTGTTTTCTGCATTATCTATGTGAATATTAAAATCCCCTGCAATAGCAAAGCAGTCAAACTCTGAGGAAATCATTGATAGCATTTCTGTGAACTCTTCAACAAAGGCTGGAGAGTATTTTGGAGGCCTGTAAATAATGATAAACAGAATGCGTGGAGCACCTTTCAACACAATCCCTAGATATTCAAAAGAAAAGTACTGACCAAATGACACTTGCTTACATTGATAGACATCTTTAAATAGAGCAACTCCACCTCCACCTCTCCTAACAGTCCTGAAAACACTCATGAAAGTGAAGTTAGGAGAGGCTGTTTCATTGAGGACCGTTGCACCGCAGCTGTCTTCTAGCCATGTTTCATAAAATCCAGGTTGTTTGTGGTTAAGTCAATGATCATAAATTATTTATTTTTTAGTGAGCCAATGTTTAAAAATGCTAACTTGATTGCATTACGTTTTGTCTCTACAGCAATCTTAGTTTTATGCATAATAGGCCACAGATTAGATGAGTCAGCCGTACAGCTTGAAAAGGCCTTAGACTTTCTATCACATGAAAAAACAGAAATAGAGAAAGCTACAGGCACACCGGGTTCCCGCTTGTTCTGTAAACATTAGTGAATGTTGCTGCTATTATAGCGGGGACACGACACATATCACTGAGAGCTGCTATCAGTTGTTTTTGGTTCACCTACAGCAGATGGAGGGTTTGGGCCCTGGCGTTGTGGCAACGGCCGGAGAGCTCTCACAGGAGGAGGAAGACGAGCTGGGCCCACAGGCTTTGGTGGTTGTGGGGCCCGCCGTTTTTAGTTGATATCTGGGGGCTTGCATCGAAGGAGTGGGATTCTCAGCAGAGGCTCAAAAGGCGAATTATCACGATATTGTCATGATACAATATTATTGCGATTTTAAATATATTCTGCGATTTATATATTGCAATTTATTACCTTTTTTTCAACTTCAAATTATGTCCCCAAAGGATAACTTTGGCAACATCTGTTTTAACTAAAAAGAATAATTTCTCAGTTTGTTTCTCACTTCAGTTTTATTGTTGCAGTGAAAAATGGGATTGTCAAGCAGACAAACTGACCAACACTTTAATGAAAACCTGTCATAAATGTTGTATGCACCTGGAAAACTCAACTATTTGTATTACAGTCTA
Source organism: Sinocyclocheilus anophthalmus (assembly GCA_018155175.1). Taxonomy (NCBI): domain Eukaryota; kingdom Metazoa; phylum Chordata; class Actinopteri; order Cypriniformes; family Cyprinidae; genus Sinocyclocheilus; species Sinocyclocheilus anophthalmus. Next base: position 93,661 of record JADLZN010000862.1, on the reverse strand, counting down.
ATCTAGTCCACCTTAAATAAATGTAAACAGGTATGCACTGCTGTGCAACTACAGGTATTTTGAACAGTGCAACTTGAAATTGAACTAAAAAGTTGTGCAGACCCTTCAGCAAATGGGGCATTTGAAAGTAAATTACTGTTAAAATTAAAATAATAAAGTTACATTTAAATTAAACATGTCGTCTACATTACGCATGCTTGGCACCGAAATGCAATAGTCGGGTTCGATTATTTATAACGACCAGAAAATGCTTTGTAAGGGATATTATCATTTTTAAATAATTTCAAGTAATTGCGGTGCCAAACTGAATCGATTTTTGAATAGATGTTATTCAAGTTTAACTGGTAATGGAGAACGCAGAGCGGATTGCGCGGGCTCGTGGTCTACCCGCCCGTATCTAGCTAGGTTAATGCACTCGGATAGGTGATTTATTCTCTATTAGCTGCACCCCTCCACAACAACAGTGAATAACTGTATTCTGCATTAAAATAACATAAGAAGATAATAAAACGTAGAAAATGTATTGTTCATTGTTATCAGATAGTTAATAACTTAACTAATTGAACCTTTATTGAACAGTGTTAATTACATAGTAAATATCAAGACATTATTTTATTCACCCCCCTTCGATGTACAGGACCTCTGATACTCAGTGTTGGTTTTGATTTTTTGAACAACATGATCCAAAAATGTCTAGTCTCAAGGCATTAGTATACCGAGCATATGGCAGAGCATAGCGTGTAACTGAAGGTAGCAGGTTCCCCACACATAAGCTGGTCTAGCTACACCTTTTACAGCACCCGCTGTCCCAGCCCCCGCCTCCACCGGAACAAGTAATCTCCCAGAGCCACCTATACGTATGGAGCAAGAGTCGGCCTACAAACCCCCCCCCACATAATCATTTATAAAAATACACCTTCATCATGCACAACCCAATGTAGCCGCCTTACAAAATCCCGATTCGTAAATTCAAAACACAATTCATAAATACAGAAGTAAAAACATAAATATTTCCCCAAATGCTCACACAAAAGCATCTTACCTAAATAAATGTAAAATGTTTACACCAATATGTATATATCAAGTTCTTGAGTTAATTTCCATCACACATTTATGAATAACGTTACATGTATTTATGGATTGTTGATCTGACTAGTTGCAACTCCCCACTTCACCTTCTTCTTTCGTCCTACTTTCTATCGAAGACCCACCCTCTGGCGGTGGACTGCTTTGAATTTGGGTGTGCGTATTTTTGAGCGTCCTGGCGGTTAAGATTCTAAATATCTTTTTTTGGAGGATGTTCGTTCAGCAATCGCGGTGAGCTTTTACTCCCCATCAAAAAAACCTCTTTACTACAGATCAAGAAGATCCGCTGCTTGTGTTCGGTGATTCGAATCGTAGCACTCACACAAAAGCGGAGAGATTTAGCATGGGGGTCATTGAAAAACCAGTAAGTGATTTTTTATCTGATGACAGTTCTTATGATAATAGTGGTCGCAATGGTAACTTTAGAACCCACTTACTACTAATCGTATTTAAAATTATAGTTTAGCATCGAAATCGTTGTTTTACCCATTCTTCCTGTGATTACTAAAGTGTTCCTACAAACACCAGCTATAATATAAGAAACTAACAACTTTGTAACACTGCACACTCAATTAACTAAAACAACCTTTAATCATAAGAAAATGCCATCAGATAAAAAAAACGACTTTACTCACTCGTTGAGTGTGGTTTTCATCCTCCATGCTAAATCTCTTCGCTTGTGTGTGTTCGAAATCTCCCTTAGGTGGTGATAGCTGTTTTTAATGCCTGATCAAAAGTTATTGCGAATCTGATAGCCTACTACTACTAATAACAACAACAGAACACATTACATAATTGTTGTTATTAAATGAAATATCTGGACATTTAACACTTATTTGATATCATTACAGATTGATCTGAATAAACAGGGTAACTGTTATGTGCAACTTTGGTGTATAAGACAGCAGGCTAACGGGGTAGCTGTATTTTGTGCGAACGATATAAATCATAATGTGATTTTGTAGAAATTGTAATCAGGTGCTAAAAAAAAAAAAAAGAGTACCCATTAAAATGTCTTTACATCAAGGACCCGATCATAGAAACAATGCACAGTACAAGCGCAGCGTTGAGCTTCTTGAGTCTGTTCAGTAAAGAGTGTTTTGATTGGTGGATTAAAAGCTAACCGCAATTGGCTGAACGTAACATCCTCCAAAAAAATATATTTATGATTCTTAACCTGCCAGGAAGGTCTCAAAAATACAGCACACAAATTCAAAGCAGTCCACGCACATATGACGATTTGCAAATGCAGATTCATCGATAAAGAAATACATGTAAAAATCGTCTAACTGTGTGATGGAAATTAATTCAAGCATGATATATACATATTTGTGGAACATTTTAAATTATTTAGGTAAAGCTTTTGGTGCGAAGCATTTGGGGAATATTTAGTTTTACTTCTTATTTATGAATTGTGTTTTGAATTTACGAATTGGATTTTGTAAATGTAAATTGTGCTGTGCATTTATGAATTTTGTTTTATAAATGTATTATTTTTTAGGCCGATCTGGCTCCATATATATACTGCATAGAAATTTCCTGTCAGCGCGTTATTTGAGCTGACTTTGCTTTTCCGGTGAGCATGAGTGGTACACAAGCGGAACGCACATTCATAGATCGGAATACTGAGCGGAGCGTCAATCCGCGCAGTGACGAGGAGAGTGAAACATGCGCGTTGAACACTGCGGGGCACGACGCGGCGCGCCATATATATTATTATATTTGGCCTATATTTTCGGTGCATCCCTACTTACATCCTCTCCTTGTTTACAAATCCGAAGTCCATACATCCGATTTAAACGCGGACGGGGCTTTCCTGATAACTTTCCGCGATGCCGCCCGGCTTTTTTCTTTATTTTATTAACTTACTGCATGCTGAAGGTGACCCGGCTGACCTCGCCAGAAAAAATTTAACACCACCATCTAGTGGATTGTAAATATATTGATTTTAGTATTCTACCAAATAGTATAATAAAGGTTCGATACTTGGCGTCCGTGCATCGATACAGTATTACCGCGGAAAATATCGCAATACTATGCTTTATCGATTTTTTACCACCCCTATTATCCACTACCTGGTGAGAACATCAATAAAAAATTACAAGAAATTTAACATTTGTATAATGTTCATTTAAATGTCAGTTGTTTTTGAGGTTTATTACATTTAATTAAAAAGAAGGGAAAAAAACATAATAGTAATTTAATAGCCATCAAAATATGAATTTGTAGCCTATATAAATTCTCACTGAAGAAAGCTCACTGATTTTATTGTCATTTGCAATGTAATGGACTAGGGCTGGGCAGTATGACTGTATATATCGTTACCGTGTAATAAAGTGTCTATCATTAGAGATTTTGCTATATCGTGTATTCTGCGGTATGCAAATATATCTGCGTAACATAGAACTACTTAAAAATTATGTACACCTTTGAGTGATAAAGAAACATGCATGAATAAGAAAATAAAAAGTGGGACGCACTTGATAGTAAGTTCAATATGCAGTGAAAAAAACTCAATGTGGTGCTCACTCTGACTGACACACAAAGCACACACTCAGAAAGCACCTCTCTCAGTATGCGATCGCGAATTTGGGACGTGCATGATGTTTAATAAAGTTATTAAGCGCAATAAGCAATCTGCTGCTCACGCCGACTGACACAGCTAAAGTGCGCGCACTGAAATCGCCACTCAGACAGGATGCGATTGTGAAAACAGATCTCTTTCGTGCTTGAATGGTCAAATGTTACATGTTAAATAAACCTACTGTAGCTGAATAAATTCAAAGTTTATTTTATTATTATATAATACATGCTTTACATTTATTTTCTTTATGGATTTTTTTTTTTTCAATTGTATTCTTACTTCCAGAACCATATTGTTGCTCAGCTAGGCTTAATCAATAACCCAAAAACCTGATTGGATAATAACAACCTTACCACCAAACCTCTTAATACCACTGCAAAAATGATACCACATTGAAGTACATTTCAAGTTGAAATAAAATGGCAAGGAATAAAAAGTTCTGGGGTTTTTTTCTTCAGTTTAAATTGCATTTGAGTAAAGTACAGATCCCCCAAAATAATCCTCATGTATTGATCAAGTAAAATAACTCAAGTATTTTACAGTTCTAGCTGTGACTAAAGTAGAAACAGGTCATCAGTCAACTGGAGCTACATTGCATTGCTTGCTGTTAGGACAGCGTCACTGATTATAATTAGAGCATACTAGATATGTCTATGTTCCATGATGTTTTTGTGAATTATAGCTCGACTCCTTATTAATTTAAGGGCAGCTCTGTGAATGGAAAAGGCCTTTATCACACTTCGGTGTTTGAAAAGCGGAAGATTCAAATAGTAGCGTAAAAGAACTTCCGCTGCAGCCTCTATCAATGGAGCATTGTTGTGGATTATTTATGTAGAATTCAGCACATATACGTCTTCTGAAGACACCAATCTCAGTTTGCAACAATTAATTGAGCATTATGAAATGAAGGAATATGTTGTCACGATATCCCGATGCATATTTTGTGACTTAAACAGGAGCGCGCGAGCCATACTGTATGTGTATAGGCAATTCTTCACAGTCTGATCACCTTATTTCATTTCAGAACAGTGAGAAAACTATACAAACAATATATCACATTAATAAGCATTAGAAGTAGCAAAAGCTTAAAACATTAATTATGACTAAAGGCTGTATAGAAGGATTAAATTAAAGGTTTAGGGCAAATTTGTTGTGTTAAAGGGGTCATATGATGCTTTTTTTAAAGATCATTATTTTGTGTATTTGGTGTAACAGAATATGTTGACATGCTTTAATGTTCAAAAAACAATTTTTTTTTAAATACTGTACATTATTGTAGGTCCTCTATGCCCCGCCTCTCTCAAACGCTTAGTTTTCTACAAAGTCCCTCCTTCCGACAAGCGCAGTCTGCTCTGTTTGGCCAGCTGACCCAGTGCATTGTGATTGGCCGAACACCGCAAGCACTCGTCGGAAATGTACCCTTACCATAATCGCGAGCTTCATCTTTCAAAATAAATATAAAAACTGAGCCCGAAAGGGGAACAGAGTCGCGTGGCAGACACAGTGATGAAGCTGGTATGTGTTTGCAGTACACAAGCCACACAAGACTCTGTGGTGTGACCCTTGTTTCTTCTCTCTCTAGCTCTCTCTCTCTCTCTCTCTCTCTCTCTCCTCTCTCTCCCTCTCTCTCTCCCTCACACACACACACACACCCACACACACAATGCGCAAAACCTCGCATTTGAACAGTCAATAGCAAATACTTAAACTAATAACAAAGCAGTAGCTGATTCAGAAGTGCCAGATTGTCATAGAAAAGTCAGAATTACCTCATCTCCTAGGTTCACGAAACGGTCGTCCATTAAAATGCATTGCTGTTCTGTTGTAATTGATCTTAAAGATTCCTAAATGCATCTGCTTCCGGAAGGCCAAATAAAGTGCTTTGCTTTCGCACTGAAACACACAGCGTCTTCCTGACATGGCTGCTTCAACACTTAACTGCGGGTACTGAAACCACGCCTTCTTTCTTTGCTGCACATTCGGGCGGCATTATGCCAACGTGCTCCACATAGTGATGTAGATATGTGGGGGCGTGTTAGAACGAAGCCGTTTTAGGATAACTCTTTGGTTTTGAGACTTTAGTCTTTGCAACTTCAGGGATCTTATCTTTGCACAATCAGCTTGTAACACTCCAAAGAGAAAGGAAAACTTGAAATCGCATCATATGACCCCTTTAAACATAGGTGATCACTTTTTTTCACGCGCTGACTTTATATGCAATCTCAATGGCTCAATTTGAGTGATTAAAATGAAGAAATATTTCCAGTCCATAGACGATAATTAAAATTAAGTTTGATCATCTTAATCGTTATATTCTCTGTGATTGCGTGCAACGATTGAATGTCATTATACTGTGAAAAAGAACGGGAGGTTAATCGCAATAAATATAATGCAAAAATAAACAAAATAATATTACAAATAAAATTAAATCAGTCCGAGTATTCCTCTGGCAGTTATTTGAGCTGCGTGCTCTTCATTTATAACTGGCAGCGCTGACTTCGCATCGCTCAGATAGGCTAGTGTTACACGTTAAATTGAAGGATTACATGATACATGGTATGGAATCAGTATAAATACGAAATTTTAACATTGACGTTTATTGTGTCAATGTTCAACTAAACTAAATTTGTTTAATTTTCTTCACAAAACTGGCGTCTGTCCATTGACAATAAAGCAGGCGGAAATTCCTTTACCCTACTAATCGGAGCAGAATGTGACGACACGTGGACTGTGATTAAAGGCCTATTATAAGCATTTTTTTAAACTGGGTGCAATAGACCATAGTCAGGATGGCACCAGTAATTTACATTAGATTACATTTAGTAATTTAGCAGACTCTTTTATCCAAAGCGACTTACAAATGAGGACAATAGAAGCAATCAAAAACTAACAAAAGACCAACAATATGTAAGTGCAAATTACAAGTCTCGGTTAACCTAACGCAGTACACGTAGCAAGGTACATATACAGTGGCATACGAAAGTTTGGGAACCCCTTGCAGAATCTGTGAATAATTTTAACAAAATAAGAGATCATACAAAATGCATGTTATTTTTTATTTAGTACTGTCCTGAGTAAGATATTTTACATAAAAAATGTTTACATTTAGTCCACAAGAAAAAAAATAGCTGAAATTATAAAATTAACCCCATTCAAAAGTTTGGGAACCCTTGGTTCTTAATACTGTGTGTGGTTACCTGGATGATCTACAGCTGTTTTTTAGTTTAGTGATAGTTGTCATGAGTCCCTTGTTTGTCCTGAACAGTTTAAACTGAGCACTGTTCTTCAGAAAAATCCTCTGTGTCCTGCAGATTCTTCAGTTTCCAGCATCTTGCATATTTGAACCTTTCCAGCAGTGACTGTATTGATTGAAGATCCATCTTTTCACACTGATGACAATTGAGGGACTCAAACACAACTATTAAAAAAAAGGTTCAAACATTCACTGATGCTCCAGAAGTTAACTCGATGGATTAAGAGCTGGGGGGTGAAAAAAAACAAAAAAAAAATCTTTTGAACAGGATTGAGGGTCCAAATTTCCTATTTGTGGAAATATCTTTTTTTCAATTTTAGTACTTACCTCGGAAGCAACCGAAGAGAACTGAATGCTCCCGGAAGACAAATTAGGTACAATTTACCTTGATCTTCAAATCAAAAGTCACGCCCCCCGGATCTTAATGCATCTGTTTCCTTGTGGAGTAGCAGTGAATGATTTAACTTTTTAATAGGGGTGTTTTGGTACTCAATGTCCTCGTGTGAAAGAGGATCTCAAAATCCCCAAAAGTTTGTTTGTTTAAAACAGTCATTGTGGTAAGGGTTCACATATGCAAAAGATGCTGGAAAACTGAAACATCTGCAGGACATGGAGGATTTTTCTGAAGAACAGAGCTCAGTTTAAATGTTCAGAACAAACAAGGGACTCATGAACAACCATCACAAAACAAAAAAACAGTCATAGATCATCCACGTAACCACACACAGTATTAAGAACCAAGGGTTCCCAAACTTTTGAATGGGGTTATTTAAATAATTTCAGCTATTTTATATTATTTTTTTAAATGTAAACATCTTTTATGTAAAATATATTACTCAGGACAGTACTAAATAAAAAATAACACTATTTTCATGATCCCTCTTATTTTGTTAAAATTATTCACAAGATTCAGCAAGGGGTCCCAAAACTTAGCATGCCACTGTATATATATACATACATAAAGAAAAACAAGTAGATAGAATGGAAAAAATAGAAAGCTAGTGTTAGATTTTTTTTTTATTATATTAAAAAAAAAGATAAATGGATAAAGTATAATTAAAATAGAATAGAAAGTGCTAGAGTTAGAGGGTCAACTAAAGATGAAACAGATGTGTTTTTAGTTGTTTCTTGAAGATGGCAGGTCATTCCACCAGGAGGGAACAGTTAATGAAAAAGTCTGTTAAAGTGATTTTGTGCCTCTTTGAGATGGCACAATAATGCGTCGTTCACTTGCAGAACAGAACGCAAGCTTCTAGAGGGCACATAACTCTGAAGTAATGAAATTAGGTATAGGGGTGCAGAGCCAGTGCTAGTTTTGTAGGCAAACATTAATGCTTTGAATTTTATGCGAGCAGCTGATTCAATTTCTGACAGGAATGAAAATGAGGCTGTGAGGAATAGAAATACAGGGTGTTTAATGAATTGTGCTGTTGTTTAACAACATAATTGTTCAGGTGATGAAACATCTTTCCAAAATACTTTCAGTAGACAAAAAAATCCATAGCATAATTATGAAAATTGTGAAAATGACTTCTATACAACGCATACCATTGGAAAAGACTGTAAGTTTATCCCACACTGCCTCCTTTTCATTTGCATAAAATTTAATATGGCGTCTGCCCTGACTAGGAAATATGAGGTGACATCATTATCTTTAAGCATTGCACATTAAGACACATAATGCCAAAAGCTCAGATGAGTCTTACCACTGCAATTTTGTTTATCCTAATAATTTAATTTGTAAATCGACAGAAACATAATTAGCAATTTGTGTTTGCTCAGTGGTGCTTACTAACTATTATTGCTAATACGTAATTGGGTTTAAGGATTTGTTCTAAGTAATTTGTTTTTAGTTTTATTTATTCCTTGATTTGAATTGTTCCGAACCTGAACACTAAATATTTGCTTGGTTATTTTGGAAGCTGACTTCATTTGATTTGAAACATCGAGCCAATGTCCAGCCAGCGTAAATGCCTGACCTCATTGATGCTCCTGTGTCTTGTTGAACATTTCATTTTAAAAGCATGGAAAAAAACTGAAATATCAGCTTACACTTCCACTAAATATTGGTATATGGTTACAGAGATTTGAAAGTTGATTTTCAATTGGTCCTGAAGGTGTTCAGTGGGGTTCAGGTCTATTCTTTATGGAGGCCAGTGAAGTTCTTCCACAGCAGACTCAGAAAACCATATGTGCATGAACCTCTCTTGGGGTATTGTCATATTGGAATAGAAAAGTGTCCTGTTCAAGCTGTTGCAACTAAGTTGAGAGCACACAAAGAATGGCATTGTGTGGTGTAGTATTAAGGTTTGTTCTCACAGAAATGTGACCGCGAGGTAGCAAGACAGCTGCTTTTGGTTTCGGGTGCAGCCAGAGTAAAAAGGTCTGTTATTCTAAGGTATTCTTGAATGAATACTGAAAAATGACTACAATCCATATTTGCCCAGTTAATTAATCAAACATTAATTAGATTACTCTAGGCTTTAATTAATTACTCTAGGCTGCTAGGCAGGCCTACAGTGTGCACAAAGAAATACACTTACGTACATGCATACACAATATGGTTGTTTTTGCATAACAGAAAGTCAATACTGTTCTCACATCAATTTTTTTGCACACTCATTGTTTTATTTTCTTTCTGTTGTGTATCAACTGCTTATATCAGGTACACTGACTCATAACAATCGACTTCAGATTTGGGTGTGCTTAAAAAGGGTTTCTTAGGGTCTTAAAAAGGTCTTTAATATGCCCTTTCACAATTTAGGCTAAGGCTTTAAAAGGTCTTAAATCAGAACAGAAAATACTAAATTCATAAATTGGCATTAAATGTTGCATGCATTGCTAAAAACTGTTCCTCTGTATTTTTGTCTTGCTTTCCAATACAAATATCTAAACCTCTTTGAATCAAGATATTTTTAGATGCAAAATGAAGATAGGAGTTCTTGTTTTCTGAGAAATTTAACACAATTGAGTTTAACACAAGAACAAATATCTTTCAATGAGATATGAAAACTTGTTTTCCTTTTGAATTAAATTGATTTTCTGAGCCCATTGGTAGTTATTTATTTATTTATTTTTTAAATAAAATCAATTATTTGGAAATTCACATAAACTACTTAATTTGTCTTTTGCTTCCCAAGTAAATGTATCTTGATTTTAGGAATCTTTAGTCATTTGCAGTTATTTTCATATTATCTTGTGGTGACAAGCTATCAATTCCTTATCAGTTTTTTTTATTTTTATTTTTATTTTTTTAAAATGAATTTTAAAGAAAGAAAGAAAAGTTATGAAGAGATGTGTTGGAAGTTGTATTTTCAAAACGTTGAAGTGTTGATAATACAACTCATTGCCTGCATTTAGATGTACATTTAGAAAATATACTGATACATTGTGTTCCTTAAATTTTCGTTAGTCCTAAAATGGTCTTTAAAAGTCATCTCCTATATTAATTCCATGTGCATTTAGTCAAGCAGCAAATGAGGTTTATAGGTATACATGAGATTTGAGGTATACTTCCCTGTTGATCACATCAACTCTTTGTTTATGGTGGCTGAAAGTACTCATCTACTTTTATCATGTTTTGCTCCACTGATTTGTTCTCAAATAAATGTCCTATTTGTTAAATCAGAGAGCAAAATAAAAAATTAAATGGTGTTAAATTATTTCATGATAATGTGATTTATATGAAGTTTGTTTTAATGTCTCACCTCTCAGCAGGAGCTCTGATATTTGGCTGTACCATTGCCCTGTGCTTTCTGATAAGGGACCTCATGTTTTACGTGATTGGTAAGTCAATCACTTTATACCATTATTTTAAAGCTTAATTATGTAGTTCCAAAATGTGATAACACAAATATTTAATTTGTTAATAAATAACATGATCTATGATACATACAGTATCATAATCATATGGGATGACATTAGTCTCAAATTTATTAACAAATGCATTCATAATTATCTATGAACTTGATTAATGTTGCAAATGTATCTTACTATCCACAACCAAATGTCTGTCAACTTGTCTGTGAAATTCAGAATTACATGAATGTGCAGCGGTTTGTACAAATAGAGACATGTTTGTGAATACAGATGTTTTCTTTTGCATTAGTGTATCAGAATTTGTGCATGTAACAAGCAAGATGTGCATTTGTGGATCAAGTGGCACGCGTGCATTCGTTGGCATCTTTTCTGAGTCAATCCTATTTGAATCATTTGGATTTTTAGCCTATACTTTCTTTTCGCAGTTTTCAGCATTTCACAACCCACACAATTAACAAGACCCAGCGCTATTCATTAATGTCTGCACATCTACCCATCGATAAGAAAAATTCATAAATGTATATGACTATCCACAACCAAATGCCTTTCAATTTGTGTCTGAAATTCAGAATTGCATGAATGTGCAGCATTTTGTTCAAATAGAAACATGTTTGTGAATACAAATGGTATATTTTATATTAAAGTATCTTGATTTGTGCATGTAGCGATTAAAGGGATAGTTCACCCAAAAATGAAAATGATTCCATTAATTACTCACCCTTTGTCCGTCCGAAACCCTAAGACCCGCACTTCAGAACACAAATTAAGATTGTTTTGATGAATTCTGAGAGCTCTCTGACCCTCCCATAGACAGCAATGTAATTACCATGATCAAGGTCCAGAAACGTAGCAAGGAGTCGGTACAATAATCCAGGGACATCATGGGTGTTCCACCGTAATTTGACAAACTATGCTATACTTTTTTGTACACTATTTTGTAACCAAAGACAACGTTATTCAACATTCGTCTCCTCTGGTGCCATTTTGGAGAATATCCACTGAATGTAAACAGCATATGCTATTCTGTGTTAGCTGCGTCACCCGAAGCACGATAATAAAGGCGTTATTTTTGTTTTCTTTGCGTACAAAAGTATTCTCGTAGCTTCGTAAAATTACAGTTGAACCCCTGATGTCACGTGGATTATTTTACTGATCTCCTTGCTACGTCTCTGGACTTAGGAACGTTTCAGTTGTTTTGCTGTCTATGGAGGGTCAGAGAGGTCTCAGAATTCATCAAAAATATATTAATTTGTGTTACAAAAAATGAATGAATGTCTTATGGGTTTGGAACAACACAAGGGAGAGTAATTAATGACAGAATTTTTGGGCGAACTATCCCTTTAAATGTGCATTTGTGGATCAGGCGTGCATTCATTCACGTCTCTTCTGAGTCGATTCTGTTTGATTCATTTGAATTGAGACTTTCGTTCCGCCCTTTTAACCTTGCGCAGTCCACACACAAATAGCTCGCGATCCACACGCAGCTGAGCCAAAGAAAATCAGCAACCACTAGATGACAAACCACTAGATGTCACTAGCCAACAATTTTTTTTTTAATACCTGTAAAATTAATAACTCTCTAATTGGTTTTATTGAACTTGTTTCTAACTTAACTTGCTGAATACACACATATACAGTGGGGAACAAAGTATTAGTCATCCCCCAATTGGGCAGTTCCCCACTTAAAAAGATGAGAGAGGCCTGTAATTTTCATCATAGGTATACCTCAACTATGAGAGACAAAATGAGGAAAAAAAATCCAGAAAATCACATTGTAGGATTTTTAAATAATTTATTTGCAAATTATGGTGGAAAATAAGTATTTGGTCAATAATTTCATCTCAATACTTTGTTATATCCCCTTTGTTGGCAATGACAGAGGTCAAAACGTTTTCTGTAAGTCTTCACAAGGTTATCACACACTGTTGCTGGTATTTTGGCAAATTCCTCCATGCAGATCTCCTCTACAGCAGTAATGTTTTGGGGCTGTCACTGAGCAACACGGATTTTCAACTCCCTCCAAAGATTTTCTATGGGGTTGAGATCTGGAGACTGGCTAGGCCACTCCAGGACCTTGAAATGCTTCTTACGAAGCCACTCCTTCGTTGCCCGGGCGGTGTGTTTGGGATCATTGTCATGCTGAAAGACCCAGCCACGTTTCATCTTCAATGCCCTTGTTGATGGAAGGAGGTTTTCACTCAAAATGAATGAATTTCACGATACATGGCCCCATTCATTCTTCGTTTACACGGATCAGTCGTCCTGGTCCCTTTGCAGAAATCAGCCCCAAAGCATGATGTTTCCTCCCCCATGCTTCACAGTAGGTATGGTTTTTCTTTGGATGCAACTCAGCATTCTTTCTCCTCCAAACACGACAAGTTGAGTTTTTACCAAAAAGTTCTATTTTGGTTTCATCTGACCATATGACATTCTCCCAATCCTCTTCTGGATCATCCAAATGCTCTCTAGCAAACTTCAGACGGGCCTGGACATGTACTGGCTTAAGCAGGGGGACACGTCTGTCACTGCAGGATTTGAGTACCTGGCGGCGCAGTGTTTTACTGATGGTAGCCTTTGTTATTTTGGTCCCAGGTCTCTGCAGGTCATTCACTAGTTTCCCCCGTGTGGTTCTGGGATTTTTGCTCACAGTTCCTGTGATCATTTTGACCCCACGGGGTGAATCCTTGCGTGGAGCCCCAGATCGATGGAGATTATCAGTGGTCTTGTACGTCTTCCATTTTCTAATAATTGCTCCACAGTTGATTTCTTCACACCAAGCAGCTTACCTATTGCAGATTCAGTCTTCCCAACCTGGTGCACGTCTACAATTTTGTTTCTGGTGTCCTTTGACAGCTCCTTGGTCTTGGCCATGGTGGAGTTTGGAGTGTGACTGTTTTGAGGTTGTGGACAGGTGTCTTTTATACTGATAACGATTTCAAACAGATGCCATTAATACAGGTAACTAGTGGAGGACAGAGGAGCCTCTTAAAAAGAAGTTACAGGTCTGTGAGAGCCATAACTTCTTGCTTGTTTGTAGGTGACAAAATACTTATTTTACCGAGGAATTTGCCAATTAATTCTTTAAAAATCCTACAATGTGCTTTTCTGGATTTTTTTTCTCATTTTGTCTCTCATAGTTTAGTTATACCTATGATGAAAATTACAGGTCTCTCTCATCTTTTTAAGTGGGCGAACTTGCACAATTGGTGGCTGACTAAATACTTTTTTTGCCCCACTGTATAAAGTTTGACAAACAAGCACTTTGTGACGGTACCTTGTTTTTTTTCTGTAATTTAATGGCACGTGTCGTTTATTCCTTATTATTATTAGATAGTAGTAGTAGTAGTAGTAGTACTATTAGTAATAATATTATTATATTTAAGGGCTGCCCCGCTAAAGATTTTTCTAGTCGACTAGTAGTCGCTTATTTAAGCCATTAGTAATCACACGTTCATAATAATTTAATTACTCAAATACTGTACTAAACCAATAAGCTTTTATTAGGCTATATAGCCTATAAGCTTGCCTGCTAAAGTAATGACTATGAATGTGTTAAGGGAAAATAGCAAGGAGATATTTTAATTATTAATAGCCATAACTAGTATTTTCTAGCCAGTGTCAGCTGCAAAGATAAGAAGCATGTCGGCTGTCTGTCTATGTCGTCCATGCCTAAATCTGTCTGTCAGGGAGTTGGAGAGAGATGAGGCGAGGACTCAAATGCAGGAAGTCTGGGCTCTTTATTAAGACAAAATGACAAACGAACAAACTAAACCCTCGAGTGAGTACAACCGCAGGCAAGGCATGTCGAGACCGGGCACACAGACAAGGCAACAAGAACATACCACATAGAAGACAAGACTCTCAGACATTAATACAATGAAACAGCACAGGACTGCAGACCCGAGGAGAATAAATAGGGAGACAAACGAGGATGGTAATGAGGGAGACACAGGTGAAGTCTAACAATAATTATATACCAGAAGGGCGGGGTAAGACGATAGACAGGAGAGCACATGCACCACAAACACACAACAAGCCATGTGTTCAAACAAACAGTGACATCTGGTGGGGCACAACAGCAGAACCATGACAGAACCCCCCTTTTAAGGAGCGGATTCCAGACGCTCCACTTACTATAACAGAAAACAAAAGTCTAGGAGGTGGACGTAGGCAGATCATGGGGAGGGATGGTGGGCCAGGCCCGCGTGGTGGAACATGCGAAGCTGAAGGCCTCCAGGGCAGAGCATGTGGAGTTGAAGTCCACCACAGCCACTTAGAGAAGGCTGAAGACCTCCACGGCAGTGCAGAAGATCACCACAGCAGAGCAGACAGGGCAGAAAGGCCACCAACGGTGGACCAGGTGGAAGCTGGAGACCACCACACTGGTGCAGGTGGGGCCAAAGACCACCACGGCAGCACAGGCAGAGCTCCCGACCACCATGGCTGAGCATCCAGCAGTCCGTAGTATGTCTGTAGCTACCGTGAACTGGAGCAGATTCTTGAGGTGGACATCTGAGCGTCCCGGACGTACGTTTTCTGATTGGGACTCTGCGCTCTAGACTGGAGTGGGTTCTTGAGTGGACTCTAAAGACTCCTAGATTGAAGCGGGTTCTTAGTGGACTCCGAGGCAGGCTCCCAGGAAGCCGGAGTGAACTCCGAAGCAGCCCATGCCCACAGAACAGACCTGAGGTGAAAGGAGAAGACAGCCTTCTTGACGATGGCAGCAGCAGTGAAATCGGGCGGCTCTGTAACGGCCTTCGTGGCAGCAGCAGAGAGATTGGGCTGCTCTGTGATGGCCTTCGTGGCAGCAGCAGTGAAATCGGACGGCTCTGAAACGGCCTCCATGGCCGAGACAAGGAGATCGGGCTGCTCAGTGACGGCCTTCTTGGCAGGCTGTTCTGAAGTGGGTAGCTCGGCGACCTCCGAAACCACCGAACTAAGGACCACCTGAGTCGGGTCCTCCAGGACCACCAGACTAGAGACCAAGGTTATTAGTTTAGAATTTTTTTATTCGTTTTATTTTAATATCGTTTTCAAATTAGCTATAAAATTCAGTTTAGTTTTTATTAGTTTCACTCATATTTTTGTTAGTTTTAGTTTAGTTTTTTATATAGTTTAGTTTCAGTTTTAGTTTCAGTTTTAAAGTTGAGCAGACTTAACAGATCACTTCCAGAGCGCAGGCCAAAGACAGACATAGGCATAAATTAACCTTAGTGAGGCAAACATATAGCGACACAAAATTAACGCATGCTGAGATTGATTAGATAGTATAAGTATACAAATATACGCCAAAGAAAGCAGTCAAGCCTGTTTTACTAAATTAATCTACACAAGTTGCGCTTAATGTCATATCCAGTTATGTGTGTTGAGATATTTAGTATGAAAATAAATGTAGCCTAATTTGGTTATGATGGTTCTTTTTTAACAATCATAATATATTGTAACTGTTGTGTCTTGCTCACTTTTCTGTGAACAGCCGTGCATAATTCAAAACTGGGACTAATGAAATTCAATAATAACGGCAATCGCATTTAACAGTAAAGGCTTATATTTAAATGTTCTTTTTATTTATGAAGAATTATAAGCATGTGTATTATGTGATTTAGCCAATGCACATTTGTTCAAAAGCCTGGCAGAATGATCAGAAGATGCTAGGCAAAAGTTTTGTGTTGTTTACAGAAAGGATGCGCGTTCTCATCTTTTTTTCTGTTAATTATCATGTTGCGCTGCAAGTCTGTTTTTCTTCAAAGCACCAACTTAGAATGACTAATGTTGGTTTGATTGCTTGTGTTACATGATAAAATAAATAATCTTGCTTACCTGATAAAATAAATTTAATGCGAGTGCGGTTCGGGTCGCAACTCGCGGTCTTTGTCAAACGGTTCTGGTCTGGTACAGAAATAAGTTAGTGCTGCTGTCGGATAACGGGTCGGGTGTTCTGTTAAGTACTGCTGGTGAACGTTTACCAAACAGGACCCGTGCAGGCTTTAAACTGCTTTGCGTCTCTCCGTCAGATAACTCCATGTGCGTGATGCGCCATTACAGGTAGGCTATTTCCCTAAACCTCCGCACAGCTGTATATTTTTCTGCCAAGGGGTGAGAACGTAATGATTACAAAAACGATTATTTATTTTTGATAATTATTATTTTATTTCAGTTGTTTTTTCAATAACTGTTGTTAGTTTCATTTCGTTTTAGTTTTTCAAATATTTTGACATTTTTAATTTCAGTTTACGAAATTGTTTTTTCATCAATCATTTTAGTCTTAGTTTTAGTTTTCGTTTACAAAAATAACCTTGCTAGAGACCACCGGATTCAGGTCCTCCAGGACCACCGGACTAGTTAACAGCCTAGAGATGCCAGCAGCTCGCACAGACCTCAGTGATGGGTCCGCCAAACTGGAGGCCAGCCTCCAAAGCCTTAGGCCCACCCTGTGAAGAGGTTCTGGACTGGCAGCCATCTTGTGGAGAGGCTTTGGAAAGGCAGCCATGAAGAGATAAGACTCTGGAATGGCGGCCATGACGGAACGAGACACTGGTGTGGCAGCCATGACCGAACAAGACTCTGGAGTGGCGGCCATGACAGGACGAGACTCTGGAGTGGCGGCCATGACGGAACGAGACCAAACATCCTCCATGTGCTAATGGGCCTGTCCAGGGCATAATTTAAACAAGTCCTTCAGAGCTGAGTCATTGTAGCCCAGCCCCTTCGCAGCACTCCTAAACTCCAGGGCAAACTTCCTGAGGTCAGTTCCTTTTTGACGGAGGGAGCTTAAGGTTTCAAACTGGAGTATGCATTGGTTGAGGAGGCTGCTGACATTAGAGGCTGGTGGATGGTGTGAGCCCATTCTCCGCTGAGTCCTCATTTGGCTGTTTCGTTCTGTCAGGGAACTGGAGAGAGATAAGGCGAGGACTCAAGATGCAGGAAGTCTGGGCTTTATTAGAAGTAAAATGAACAAAAACTACCCCGAGTGGGGAAAAATAGGCAGGCAGGCCAGGACAGGGCACAGCACAGCAAGACAAGGCAACAGGAACATAGACGACAATACTCTCAGACATTAATACAACGAAACAGCACAGGACTGCAGACACAAGGAGAATAAATAGGGAGACGAACGAGGAGGGTAACGAGGGAGACACAGGTAGAGTAACTAAAACAATAATGAGATAACAAGAAGGGTGGGGTAAGACAATAGACAGGAGAGCACATGGAACCAACAAACACACAACAAGCCATGTGCTCAAATAAAACAGTGACATCTGGTGGCCAACTAGGGCACACCAGCAGAACCGTGACACTGCCACTAGCTGCGTTTACATGGACCCTAATAATCCGATCGTAATAGGGCTAGAAGCACAATCAGAATAAAAAAAGTCACATGTAACCACGTCAATCGAATTGAATTGGCCAGATCCGATTAAAATTTAGATCAGATTGTAAGGGGTGGTTTCTTCCATTTGTAATCCGAGTGAGAGGACATGTAAACGCTTGATCGGATTGAAAACTGAAACTGGAAAGTACTGCGCATGTGCAGTGACGTAATAATAGCGTAATGATGCATGACACACAGAACGAGCTGTTCTTCCTGGTGAATAAAGTGTCATAAATGAGTGTCCCGTCATTCTAAAATTCTGCTTTCACTCAGCGTCTGTGAAGTGGACCAGGACAACGTCCACCAGTCATTGTGGTGACTCTCATCAACAGACGACTGGTTTTGGGTGCAGGAAGGGGCACTTTATAAAGCAGTAAAAGTAAGCAGCACAGCATAACATTTCATGTGCTGGTTGTCGCCTAATTAGGACCCAAAGTAGATAAATATTGTTACAAATATATATTAGCTCTTTATCTTTCGAATACTGTCCCACTAATCTCATTCCTTGCATGGGCCCATGGAAAGAATTATGAACATGAAGCCAATTATCTGTTCACAAACTTCTTCCAAGTTTATTATTACATCCATACATTATATAGTTGCAATGCAAGGGGGGGGGTGCAGTGCTTCATTCAATGAGATATGGATTACATATGGGTGGTACACAAGCCAAGAAATATACATTATATAAAATGGAAGTATGGCCAGGAAGTTCTGACCATATTAGGAGCATATCCTGGGGCGAAGGAAACCCCCACCATCTTTCACCATTTGAACCCTAAGAAGAAATATACCTACATGTGCATGTGTGTATACATTGAGATAGAGAGAGATAAAATTAAAGAGAGCATGATATAGTTTAACAAATATCAAGTGTGCTTTTTAAAACAGTATGCAACATTCATGCAGTGTGCGCATGTCAAAAAATTAAATCCAATCAGAAGCTTGTGACATAAATGCGCACATAAACCCGATCACTTTATTAGCGTTCATGTAAACACTACGTTCAGATCCATCAATCGGAATGAATTCAGTCCGACTGAACCAAAAAAGGGTCAATGAAACTAGCTACTGTTGTCTGATGTTTAACTGAAATACAATGAATTATTATTATAATCTGTGTAAATATTTGGGGTTTCAGCTGATCCACAGATCTTATGAAAATATAAAGCAGCTCAAATGAATGAAACTGTAATGTAAAACAGCTCTGCTCTGGGGTCCCTGTAAGTGTTTGTCATAATTTTGTTTGGAAAACAGTAACTTAAGGTCCCTTTCACTCTTGGTTCGCTGCCTGGTCCAAACCAGAGTCGATTGCTACACCTTCCCAATGGACCCCACTGGGACTGCGTTCATATTATTTTATTTGGGTCCGAACCGCGGTTCGTTTGTGTCATCAAGCCAGCAGCCGTTTACCCCATTGCTTAGTAACGACGGTGCAGGAGAAGGCAGCAAATGCATAACATTGCTCTCTGCACTTTTATATATTTAAGTTTTTGAACCGTTCGTTTTGTTTACAAAGCTTCGGTACATAACGGCACTTACGTCTGTCTTACGAATGTACTGCAAATGCTCTAAAGAAAGCTGAAGGCGAACAGAAATTAGATATACAGCTCTCTGTTTGCAGCGCGTCAGTCCCGCTCGTAGGAAGTGGAGTGAAACACACACAAACACACATTTTTATCAAACAATAGTCAGCCTTAGTACGGTTCATTCCGCGATTTGGTACTTATTGCTTCCACATCACAGCGAACCCTTTTTAAGCGGACTCTGGTACGGTTCGCGGGTGCGCACACGAGTTCGAAAGACAGCGTTCACATCCAAACAAACCGAACCGGGTGCGCACTAAAAGTGCTTGTGTGAAAGCACCCTTAATCTTTTCCGTGTTTTAGTTCGATCAAATATTAGCTACAGTTATATGTAGAGCTATTATATTTGAACGGGCAGAGGAGAATAGCCAAACCAAAACAAAATAATACACTACACAAACCATTAATAAAACCACAGACAATGGAATGCGCTCATCTGGGCTAGTGCCATCTAGTGGTCACTGATTTTCTTAGGCTCAGCTGCGTGTGGATCGCGAGCTGTATGTGTGTGGATTGGGCAAGGCTAAAAGGGCGGAACGAAAGTCTCAGAATTCAAATGAATCTAATAGAATCGACTCAGAAGTGATGTCAATGAATGCACGTGTGCCGCCTGATCCACAAATGCACATCTTAATCGGTACAAGAACAATTCAGATACGTAATGTAGGGCTGAACGATTAATTGCATTTGCGATAATATCGCGATATGAAACATTTAAATTTTTCTTTCGCAGAGGCTGCTATTACACGGTCACGTGACGAGAGTAAAGAGGTGTGTTCGACTTGAAGATCAGATCGGTATATGACATCAAAGTAAGGCGAGCGAGAGAAAGCATAAGGAGACGTCCTCGCTCTCTAGCTCTCGCAGTACTTTGATGACACACACTCATCGGTCTAAGCAGCGCTGCTTCAAGTCGAGCGCGGGCCATCAGCCCTTTTTTTTTTCTTTTTGCAAAAAGAAAAGAAATTAGTAAACAACCAAAGGACGTAACTTAGAATGGGAGATGGATTGGTTTGTGAAAGCGAAGAGAGAAGTCGCACAGACCCAGGCAGGTGCTGGTCATTCAAAAGCTAAATGCAGAAAATATGACGAGGCATATCTTGCTCTCGGCTTCACTCACCGTGTCTATACCGGATGCTACAGCTGTCGCGTCACGCCGCAACAGCTCTACACTGGACGCGACAAAGAGACCGTTGCAAATCATTTTAACTTTGTGTCAGTACGTCATAAATAGAACAAGGCATTAGTTTAATGTCGGGTTTTGTCGCGCCGTGCCGCATACAGAGTACACAGCGTCACTGATTATAATGGTTTCTACTGTATTTTGCCGCTCGTGTCCGGTGTAGACACGTGTTTAATGTCGTTTGTGAGGAGGAAAGCCTGTGTGTGTCCCATGCCTTAGCAGACAGCAAGAAACCCACAAAAAATAAATAAATAACAGGGAGAGAATAATAATAAGTTATTCTCTCTATGCTATTTTTCAATGTTTCAAGTGATGCAGGTGTTTTTTCTCCCTGTAGGTTTTTTTTTTAATTAAAAAAATATTAATTTTTCATAATGTTTAGTGAAATTATTTGGTACTCTGAGGTGGGGCGCACAAAAAGTTTGAGAAACACTGTTCTAAGTTAAAAAGACAGGTTTAAAAGGCAGTGCACATGGTTTACAGATGTTTTTACAGTGACAGGATTACCTAAAGTAGTGGTGTGAAGCAACAGATTTGTTTTTATATTTCTGCTTTAGTTTGTGTGATTTGTTACTGACTTTCATATTAATGTTTACAACAGGCTTATTTAAACATAATTATTAAATGCTTATAACAAGGTTGGAAGTTCAACAAATCAGTCAATATACTGTGATTTTAGTTGTTAAATAAAAATTGACTCTTCTGTGTACATCGTGTACTAGCCCGACGGGAAGGAAAATGAAAAGGTGCTATTTCTAGGACGATTGGTAAAAACTGTGATATGATAATGATATGATATGGATAAACTACACAAGTACTACAGAAAGACGTCGAGTTTAAAATAGGAAAAATAGAAAACTCTTTGGTCTTTTGAGGGGGCGGAATTACTAAAGTCTAATCAGATTCAAGATCTATGGCTAAGCTACAGCTAAAAGTGCTACCGCCAGACACGGAGATCGGCAGAATGGATTCGAAAACGGTAAAACAACTGTTTAACTCTAGGGGAGTAGACGTTGAAAATGGAGCCTATTTTCAAAAAAATAGGGAGGTCCTTTAAAGGGGTCATATGAAGCGATTTCAAGTTTTCCTTTCTCGTTGGAGTGTAACAAGCTGATTGTGCATAGACAAGATAGCTGAAGTTGCAAAGACTAAAGTCTCAAAACAAGAGATATTCTTTAAAAGTTAAGACTCGTCCACGCCTCCTAAAACGCCTCGTTTAAACACATCCCACATGTCTATGTCACTGTGTGGGTAGATTTGCATAACGCCGCCCCAAATGTTAACGCAACGAAAGAAGGCGTAACTTTTATTCTCGCTTGTAGTTATTGCCGCCGCCCCCATGTCGTGAAGGCACTGTGTGATTAGTTGTGAAAACGAAACTACTTTGTTTAGCCTTCCAAAATAGGACGATATCCGCTTCATCATGCCTGGAGCTGATCCGGGCTGGTTGCTGAGGAAATACAACAACTTTGCACAGTGGATCACCGGATCGGCTTTCACCAAAGCGGAGTCCAGCCCGGGGTCGTAACATCTGGTTGCCGCAAAGCCCTCGACGTCTTCGTCGAATCCGCCGTCCGGCTGTTTTCAAGCCCACGGCCCTCAGATCACTCTAAGCCTGGCCTCTGGCTACTCTGGACGCCGTTGGGACGCTGTGTGTCGTTTGTGAAACAGGAAAACTACGTTGTTGGCCTTCAAATATGGACACGATAGACATTGGTTAAGTTTTTTTTACAACACTGTTCCAGAACAGTTTTAACCCAAATATTCAGATGTGTGCAGCTGACTGAGGACTGTTTCTTGATCCTGGTAGAATAGACTACAATGACGGCTTTTCTGACTCACAGACTGTAAGTGCGTTTTTTATATTTAAAGTATTTGCCACTGATTCAAACGCGGGTTTTGAGCAGTGCAGAGTAGGGCTTGTTGTTGGTCATTTCTCCGATCACAAATGCAGAAATGGTTTAATGTTTACGTCAGCGCGAGGTTTGCTGTTGCTTTGCACGGCGTGTAAAAAGACGGTATAAGTCATTATAATCCATAATTATATCCCCACTGGATGCAACAAATGCCTCGTTTATAATGGGTTTTATTGTTTTTTAATCATCACTCCGGCCTGACAGGGCATCATCACATTATGGTAGGGGTGTAGTATTTCCGTCAAACGCTTGAGGTATTCGGCCAATCATAACGCACTGGATAGCTAGCCAATCACAGCACACCTCGCTTTTCAGACCGATGAGCTTTGTAAAAATCGAC
Organism: Sinocyclocheilus anophthalmus; assembly: GCA_018155175.1. Taxonomy (NCBI): domain Eukaryota; kingdom Metazoa; phylum Chordata; class Actinopteri; order Cypriniformes; family Cyprinidae; genus Sinocyclocheilus; species Sinocyclocheilus anophthalmus. Next base: position 70,522 of record JADLZN010000862.1, on the reverse strand, counting down.
GCGTTTCAGAAAGGCGGGGCATAGAGGAGAAACAATAATGTACAGTATGTGGAAAATAATGTGTTTAATAATGTGGAAAATTAACCACATGAACACATTTCGTTACACCAAATACACAAAATAATGTTCTTTTTAGCAACATCATATGACCCCTTTAATTTAATTTTATAGCTTTCAATTTTTTCAGATAATGACAGCATTTCCTTTTTCATAAACTCGATGTGAAGCATCAGATTCGTCGAACAATGATTAAGAATCTCACACCACTTTTTACAGAATTTATAGTCATCTCGGCTGATCGATGGTACTTTTTGAATTCGCAATCCCTGTGGTATCCGACCATTTCTATAATATTTACTCAATGTTTGGGCATGTAGCTCAACAACGTTTGTTCCATTTGCTCAATCGTTTCCTTTGTAGAAATTAAAGACGTGAGTACTTGGGCTGGGAGCAGAATATTTTCCATGTCTCCCAAGGTGAATGTAAATGTAGAAGCTTTTTCGTTAGTCATTTTACTAATCTCTCTGAAAGACCTCTTGTTAGACGTTGGCAACAGGTGCTTAATTAGAATGCCGTTCCACAAAGCCATTTTCACTGTGATCTTTTGCCACTTAATATTTTATTTTGGTGCGTCAGTCTGTTAAATTATTATGGTTTTATATAAAACCATGATCCGCACTCAACCGAAATCTCTAAAAACACGCGTATTTAAATGCGGGACAATTTCCATTTGTATACAACACAATTTTTGTTATAATCAATATATATATATATCTATATTGTAGACAAATAAAAGTGACGTTACATGTGGGCCTTTTATAAGAAACTTGTATTTAAAACCCACTGAGTCCTATAAAAAAAAATTATAACATTTTACAAATTGGATTTGATAGGAAATGGCTTAATGAACATGAATTAAAGTATTAAAAAAATTAACCTAGGATTCTAGATTTAAATGCTTTATCAAAAATTCATAAATCACTAGAAGATCCTCCAGTGTGACCAATTATCTCAGGAAATGGGTCATTGACAGAAACAATATCTAAATTTCTACGATTCTTGATTCAACTGATAGTGAGGAAATTACCATCCTTATTACCACGATACCACAGATTTCTTGAATAAATTGAATCAAATTCCTTGTATAAACATAATAATAACAATCCGTTTTATTCATATATTAAGGTTTGGATGCGATATTTGAGATTGTTTGTTTTTAATATGGTCAGGTTCTGAATGAGAATTAGATTTATTTGTGTCATTCCTTTAATTTCAAATATCATCAATTAAATTCCCAATGGAAAAGAAAATTTTGGAAGTTAAGTAGCTTAATAATGAAGAGGTCATTACATATCAACGTATTTCGAAAAACCAATGGATACAATACGATGATTGGCTTATAGAGACATTGCACACACACAGAGTGAACACACACTGAATGGTCGACCGATATGGGATTTTTAATACCGAAATTGAGAAATCAATCTGGCCGATATAATACATGTAATTACAGTAAATGAGAGACATGCAGAAAATGTGTATATGCATTTATTATGCATAAATATTTATTTAAATACATTTAAATAAATACCTACTTTTTTTAAAAAATTTTCCAATTGAGTAAATTATGGTAGCCTTTCCTTTTCTTTTGCTGAACAATCTACAAGTTTTTTTTTAATAACCTAAACAATTAAATGTAAACAACGAGGTAACACTTTAATTACAATGTTAGTTCCAGCATTGCTACCAGTTCATATAATCAACAAATGAATATACATGAATGTCTAAAATAGTATGTGTAATTTATTGTATTTTATGTACAATTCATGAATATAGTAATAGTTGGTTAATAATAAAGATATATATCTGTTCTGTTTCGTTTTGCTTATCTGTTTCATTGTAAAAATAATACAAGCCTGAAGGTGTATAATTACATTCTTGGTTATCAGCAAGATTATCATTATCAGTTATCAGTTATTTAGAGCATTAAAATAAGGACAGAACATACAACTTACTAATAGTATGTATACTACACGCGATATTACGCCAATCATGGACAATCAAATAAAGCGGATATTCCTGAATAAACATATAAAGGAATTCAAACGTATTATTATTACTTAACATAGAGTTCTCGTGTCGACCCAGCTTTTTATTCTGGAGTGCACTGGAGTCCACCAGAAAACGTACCTTGTTTAGACATACCCGAGAACAACGCGCATATCTGAGGAAGGATTTTTGATTGTGAGGTAAACACGGTTTCATTTTTGTTTGAATTGGTTTATATCACATCTGTGTCTCCCGCCGGAGCTGCCGCTGGACTGCTGATCTGATGTATCACGGTACGTTTGAATAAGACTTTTTCACGCCGGAGTGTTATTGTATGTAGCACAATGTAGCGTCATTTTAGAAAGTGAATGACGATTGGTCATTTTACTGTCTGTCAGGTGCTGAGTGGCTTGTCTTAAAGACGAAGCATAAATGCACGATATGGTGTCATAATCCGTTTTGAAAAACATCGGCGACAGGGAAAGACTTATTGGCCAATGCCGATATTTAAAAATTCCAAATATCGGCCGATATATCGGTCGACCACTAACACATTTGTATACAACATTTGTATACAACAGCCGGGGAGCAGTGGTCAGCCATAGTGCTGCGGCGCCCTGGGAGCAGTTGGGGGTTCTGTGCCTTGCTCAAGTGGCTCGAACTCAGTCCTGGTATTGAAGGTGGAAGAGAGAGCGGTCCATTCAGTCCCCCTACAATTCCCGCCGGACTCTGATACTCGAACTTGCCAGGGGTGGGGGGGGCTTTGGCTTGTCGTTTCAAGTCCGACTCTCTAACCATTAGCCCGCTACTGCCCCTGGTGATTAATGTAAAATAAGATGCAAAAAGAAGAAGAATATTGTTGAGTGCAGATCATGTTTTTATATACTATATTATTGTATCCCTCCCTTTGAAATGGTTGGCCCTCCTGCATTTATCGGAGGCTATGAGAGTGAACTCCCAAACTACTCTGTAAAAGCAAGATGCACAGTACAGCGCTTTCTGCTGAAGGCCAACTTCCACATTTATATATTAGCATAATGCTTACCTCGTCACTTGACATTGTTTGCAAAAGCCAAACGAATCTCAGTTTCATTATATATCCTGTTTTTACACGTCGTAACGTTTGTTTTGGTCTGAGATCAAGTGCTCCTGTACAACTTCTAATGGTTGGAAAATCGTATACAACACCTTAGTACTTTCTGTTAACTACAGGTTTAGTAGTACTCATCTCAATATTTGAAATATCAAATATTACTTGTTAACCATCAATTGAAGTCATTTAATTGTTTATAGTACATTTCATATTCATTCACACACACACACACACACACACACACTATTTTGGAGCTTCACAACCCCTGGTCAATTTATTATTTTGCTATATGGAAAAAATGTATCATTTTGTGTTTTGTGAAAAAATAAAATCATACCATTTTAGAGTAAATGATAAATAATTTTTTTTATGAATTTATACAATGTTCAGGACAGGTAGTTAAATAATTTTGATCTGATTACGTTATTTCTTTGGTTCTAACGTTTCTTTTTATGTTATTGGTTTCATTTCTTGGATTGTCTAGGAAAATACCATTTTAAAATTTACGTGGTCACACTTTAGTTTTGGGACCAATTCTCACTTTGAGCTAACTTTGAACTATGGCTTTTGCCTCAGTAAACTCCTAATGTATTCTTTATTAATAGTTAGTAAGGTAGTTGTTAAGTTTAGGTATGGGATAGGATTAAGGGATCTAAAATATGGTCATGCAGAATAAGGCATTAATATGTACTTTAATTAATAGTGAGAATTGTTCCCTAAGCGTCTTTTACGTTTATAAATTGTCAGTATTTTAAGACTCATATGCTCTCTTTAGGTGGAATAACTGTTTCCATCATCGCATTCGTCTTCACCATCAAATTTCTGTGTGAGCTTGCTGCTCGTGTGGTCAGCTTCTTACAGAATGATGACCCTGCCCGACATGGGGACCGCAGTATCTATGACTATGTGCGGGGTAATTATTTGGACCCACGCTCATGCAAGGTCTCCTGGGACTGGAAAGAGCCACAGGAAGTGGGTCAAACCATGAGTTTCCGAGTGCAGGTGACCAATCAGAAGTTTTTCTCAAAACGTTTTTTCCAAGTTGTATAAAGTATACTGACTCTGTACTTGACTATACATTGGCGCTTCATGCAGCTCAGTTAAAATGAATAAAGTTTTATGTATTTATTAGTTGTTTTGAAATCTCCCTCCCTCCCAGCGCTTTTTTTTTGTTTTTTTTTTTTTACAAAAATGGCCAGCCTTTTCCTGCACACAGACCTGTGGGATTGAGGGTGAACATCACTCATATAGAGCTGGCTTTAGAAGTCCCTGTGACCCAGGAGGTCCTTCAGGAGCCCGAGTCTAATGTAGTCAAAGTGGCCTTCACTGTGCGTAAGGCTGGACGCTATGAGGTAGCTGTCAAACTTGGAGGCCTGAATGTGGCCTACAGCCCTTACTACAAGATATTCCAACCAGGTAAAATGCAAGTACAGATTCCTAATTCTCACTTTTCTAATGCTCTCTGTGTTTGGAATGAGGGACCTCGTATACAAGGTTTCATCCTAAGTGTCAGAATCCCGTTTTACTTATATACAACCCACAACCTTCATATAATACTTGGTCTTTTTGAATAACAGTCTTCATTTTTTTGTATTTTCTATTTATTTTGTTGCCTTAATTTTGTTGGTTTTTACATATCAAAAGGCTGCAGTTTTAACAGGGGTGCGTAGACTTGTTATATTAACTGTATGTGCAAAAATACACTGCTCAGAAAATTAAGGGAACACTTAATCATCACAGTATAACACCAAGTCAGTTAAACTTCAGGGATATCAATCTGTCTAGTATAAGTGATTGTGAATCAGTTTTACCTGCTTTGGTGCAAATGAGAGTGAAAACAATGAAAGTGAAAACAATGGCTCTAGAGAGGCAAAAGCAAGACAGCCCCCAAAATGGCAATGGTTTTGCAGGTAGGGTCACAGACTGTGGCCCTCTCCTTATCATTCCTGACTGATTTGTCTCTAGTTTTGTGTTTTGCTACAGGTGTGCATGTTTCTGACCAAACTGTCATAAACAGACTCCAACAGCCCAGCACTTTGCAGCTCGATTGGCATTTGCCAGAGAAAACCAGAATTGCCTGGTCAATCAATGGTGCCGTTTTGGCTGTCGGTCAGAGATGTTCTGGGGAGAAATATCCTTGGAGAGTCACACACACCTCCATGTGCTAGCCAGAAATCTTCAGAGCTGTTGTCAGACCTTATGCTGGTGCAATGTGCCCTGGGTTCCTCCTGGTGCGTGGCGAGTAGCACCCACAGACTGTCCAGTCAAGTCACCTTTATTTATATAGCGCTTTATACAATACAGATTTACAGCAGCTTTACTGTATTAAACAGTAAAATGTGTCAATAATGCAAGAGGACAATAGTAAACACTTCATTTTTCAGTTAAAGTCAGTTTATCGATTCAGTGATGTCATCGTCCAGCTCTGTTCAAATCAAATAGTGTCTGTGCAATCAAGTCGACAATATTGCCAGAAATTAAGTGTCCCCAACTAAGTAAGCCAAAGGTGACAGTGGCAAGGAACCAAGACTCCATCGGTGACAGAAATGGAGAAAAAACCTTGGGAGAAACCAGGCTCAGTCTGGCCTGGTCTGGCCAGTTCCCTCTGGCCAGACCAGGCTGCAACATAAGTCAGATTGTGCAGAGGACTCGTCTGGTTCCTGTGGTCTTGTGCCGGTCCAGGTGCCCAGTGATGTCCTGATCTAGGTCTGGGCCCCGAAAGGGAAAAAAAGGACATGAGATCGACTGCCATCTCATCAGAACATGCCCAGACGTTGTCGGACGGGAATACAGGCATGTGGGGGCCATGCACACTACTGACTGACTTTGAGTTCTACGATGAAATTCATGCATGTTTGATCAGTCTGTAATTTTAATTGTTTACCTTTTCTGTGTGATTTTGAATCTAGCCCTCAATGGGTTAATGAGTTTAGTTTCCATTGACCATTGTCATAATTTTGTTCTAAACGAATTATATAATGTATAAAGGAAAGATTTTTATCTTGAATATTTCATTAATCGAGATCTAAAGTGTGATTTAAGTGTTCCCTAAATTTTTCTGAGCAGTGTATATATTACTGAAAGGTCATATTTGAAACTTCTTGGCTTAACAATTTGTGTGTTTTGGTCATGCTTGCATTCTTGCATTTTAACATCTAAGGAGTGTCTTGTTTGTTTGTTTTTGTTTGTTTGTTTGTTTTGCAACCATTTATCCCTGAAGACCAGCATCTGTAAGATCTGGCCATTATTGACCTTTTCATCTAGAGATTCTTTTGTTTCTTAGTGGTACATTTTTTAAATTCATGCCCAGTTCAGTTGATGAGGATTGCTCAAATGCATGCTTCTCACAAATTATGTAGGATGCTACATACAATTGCAATCAAAACTATTCAGCTCTCCAGAGACTGTAATAATTTACAAATGTAAGCTTGTAATGCAAGTAAAGTTGTAATGTAATGAAGATTCAGTTTAAAAATTGCATCTTTAACAGTTTAGTGGCAAAAGTGATAGTCAATATATAATGTAGTGTTTTTGAGTAGTACGGCTATGTCATAATTATTCAACACCTATTTAACACTTCTGTCACTTATTTAATACTTATTTAATATAATAAGTCACTTATTTAAGTGGTATTGTACAAAATCGTTAAAAAACAATTAAGCCTTTGGAAACACTGTAACAAAACCGAATTTGCTTGAGCTGTTACACATGCGTACATTTAGCTAGTGCATGTGCTAAAGTTGAGTAGCAAATATGGCCAAGTCATAAGAGCTCTCACAAAATCTGAAGCTATAGAGAACATACTGTCTTATTAAATGTGACCATGGACCACAAAACCAGTCATAAGGGTTTTCTGAATAAATAAGCTTTCCATTGATGAATGGTTTGTTAGGATAGGACTATATTTGGCGGAGATACAACTATTTGAAAATCTGGAATCTGAGGGTGCAAAAAAATCGAAATACTGAGAAAATCACCTTTAAAGTTGTCCAAATGAAGTTCTTAGCGATGCATATTACTAATCAAAAATTAAGGTTTGATATATTTACGGTAGGAAATTTACAAAATATCTCATGGAACATGATCTTTAATTAATAACCTAATGATTTTTGGCATAAAAAAAATCGATAAATTTGACCCATACAATGCATTTTTGGCTATTGCTAAAAATACCCCAGCGACTTAAGACTGGTTTTGTGGTCCATGGTCACAAATTAAAAAGTCTATGGCTACAAGAAAATCTCTGAAACAAAATTCCTCAAGACAGCTGACAACCATATTCATAAGTTTAAAATGTGTTGTACCAGAATAGCTTTGAGGGTGTTAAAGAAAAGGAACAAAATAAAATGTTTTTTTTTTTTGCTTTTCAGCCTGGAATGAAGACGGACACAGTTTTTGTTTAATCCAGCTGCATTTACTCAATGCAACTTATAACATCCAAATGAAAGATATAACACCAACATGTCAGGAAGAAAAAAAAAACAACGCTGAGTTGGAAAGGCTACCCACCTCCTAAAAGTACTTGCAAGACACCTTATTTATATAGTGCTTTATACAATATTGATTGTGTCAAAGCATCTTTACAGTGTCAAACAGGGAAATAGAGTGTCAATAATACAAGAGGACCATAACCGAGTCATTTGTGATTCAGTGTGTCACTCATCCGTTCAGCTCTCTTCCAATGGTCTGGGATCAGTCAAGTGTCCCAACTAAGCAGCCAAAGGCGACACGTGGAAAGGAACCAACAACTCCATCGGGTGTAAGTAATCACCTAACCACAAAAAAGCCATTGACTTCAACTATGATCCGCTGTGTATCGTTGTGATTAGATCAGCATGAAAGAGCTTTCTGGAGCATTCAGTCTTGGTAGTGCACAAGCAAAAATGCGTGGCAAGGCACTGTCAAAAGATCTCCTGGAAAAAGTTGTGGATGGGCACAAGTTAGGAGATGGATACAAAAAAAATTCAAAAGCTTTATCACTGCCTAGAAGCACAGTGAAGTATATTATTAAGAAATGGAAGGTATTTGGCTTTGAAAAAAGCAACTGAAGAGATTATAAGGCAGGATGAGACTAAAATGAATTAGTATTGGACTCGAGACCAAAGGCCTATGTCTGGAGGAAATACAATGCAGCTCAATCATCAATAACAGCTGTAGGGTTTTTTCAGCTCTAAAAAGGGAAATATTTATGACAAATTATAACTGGTTATGATTCATAATAACTATTTAGATTATATCTTCGAATTAACAGTAGCAGAATCAATATTACAATTACTTGATCTGCCCGTCCACCGAGCAGACAAAATAATCATTTATAAATTCAAAGAAAGATTATTTTCCTGGCCAAGGAAGAATAAACAGTCCTTCTCTGTGCAGTGCTAGCAGTAATTTAGCAAAATGTAGCAAGGGTTCACACATTCATTGACTTAGAATTGTGAGCAGCAAAATGAGACAATCCGTTGTGAATATAAGGGATTTAATAAAATGAAACTATATCTAACATATAACTAACTAAAACACTTCTATATACACAGAATGAAACAAAGTAAGGAAAGAGAGAGAATAGAAAAGGAAAATGGGGGTGGGGGGGGGGGGGGGCGGGGACAGTATTTCACATCACTTAACCACACCCTTTGAAAATCATCAGAGAATCCAAAAACCACCTTAAAAGGGACTGAAACTTAAACACGCACCTAAATAATTTTAAGCGGTTACTTTCATTGGTTTCGATTGCTGAAGAAGAGATCTGATGCTGCAGGTGACACCGGAGGTTTCTTTGATGAGTTTGTGAGGCTGGAGATTTTACTTATGGTTCTTCTGACCGAAGGAAAAGTACAGAGACTAAAGTTACTTGAGATTAAAAAAACTGCGGGAAAATAAAAAAACTCAAAGGAAGATCTTGAGGTCTTTGAAAAGGGTGTCTCAAAACGAAGAGAAAAAGTTTCTGAGCAAACGATATTTCGGGATAATCACTTTTGGTTCCTTGGGGGGTTTCCTTATGCACACCCCCTTTTGCGGGGAATGGCCCAATAAGGGGCATTGAATTTTTGGGAGGGAGAAAGAAAAAGGTTCCTTTGTTTCCTTCGATGGGCACAATTTGAATGTTTTATGGCCGGTTGGAATTCTGTAGTTTTAACCAAAATATAGTACAAATCGTAGGAGCATTTCACAATAACATCTGTAATCATGTTTGAGGACTAAAGGGCAGATAATTAAATTTTGGAATGTTGGTTGACCAAGAACGAAAATTTAGAATGTTAACCAGAGATCCATCCTACAACTGAATATCAGTGTTTAGGCATAACTAATACAAATAACGAGTGGAACATCAGCATAATCTAATAGGGACACTACAAACAACATATGCAATATACCAGATATATTTGTAGAGTATAATAGAGTAACGGTCTTTATGTGTGTTGGGGGGGCTGGTTAGAATCTCCTTGACGGTGAGGAACCATTTGGCAATTTAAACACCCATACAAACGTAAAGTCTCTGACCAGAACTGTAATTTATATGCAAATGTAAAAGGCTAAAAAGGGTCTCTTAAGCCATAAACCCCAAAGACCATCCATGATTTTAAGCAGACGCTACAAAGCATTCTACAGTAAAAGCATGGAGGTGGTAATATCCTGTTATGTGGGTGTTTCACTGCAGCAGGGACTGGAGCACTTTTCAGGATAGAAGAAAAAATGGATGGGGCAAAATACCGTCAAATTCTTGAGGAAAATCTGCTGCCCTCAGCCAGAAAGTTGTCAATGGGAAGAAGGTTTACCTTCCAACATGACAATATTGTTGTATTATTTTTTTTTTCTGACAATGTTGGTGTTATATCTTCCACTTGGATGTTATAAGTTGTAAAATACAGCTGGATAAAACAAAAACTTTGTGTCCGTTTTCATTTCAGGCTGCAATGCAGCAAAATGTGATTACTTTAAAGGGGGGTGATTATTTTCTATACCCACTTTTTATAGTAACCAATAACTATAAATCATAAATAATAAATAAATCATTATTATATCATTATGAAACATGCCTTTGCCAGTTTTCCTTTTTTTAATACCTTTTTTTTCTTGTTAGTAATGTTAAATAATTATCAGGTATACGTTATTACATTTATGCTTTCATTAAGCTGTGCATTTTGAAAAACTTTGTAGTTAAATTAACAGATATAGATGACAAATGACATGAATTGCATGCGTGTGTTGCAGGTACAGTGGTCCCATCCAAAACAAAGATAGCGTACCACTTCTCAACACTGGTTCTGACTTACAGCCAGCAGCACACGCTGCAAATAGAACCACGGGATGAGTATGGCAACCCCACCAGTAACTCTGTCTCACTTGTGGATGAGGTCAATTACAACATGCATGTCCACCCAGTAAGGACACTTACTGCATACCCAGAGTTTTTAGTTCAAACTTTCAAGGTTTGGATATACAGGTGCATCTCAATAAATTAGAATGTCGTGGAAGTGTTCATTTATTTCAGTAATTCAACTCAAAATGTGAAACTCGTGTATTAAATAAATTCTATGCACACAGACTGAAGTAGTTTAAGTCTTTGGTTCTTTTAATTGGGATGATTTTGGCTCACATTTCACAAAAACCCACCAATTCACTATCTCAACAAATTAGAATACTTCATAAGACCAATAAAAAAACATTTTTAGTGAATTGTTGGCCTTCTGGAAAGTATGTTAATTGGCTCACATTTCACAAAAACCCACCAATTCACTATCTCAACAAATTAGAATACTTCATAAGACCAATAAAAAAAACATTTTATTGAATTGTTGGCCTTCTGGAAAGTATGTTCTTTACTGTACATGTGCTCAATACTTGTAGGGGCTCCTTTTGCTTTAATTACTGCATCAGTGCGGCATGGCATGGAGACAATCAGCCTGTGGCACTGCTCAGATGTTATGGAAGCCATTGTTGGGTCTGGTGTCTCTCATCTTCCTCTTGACAATACCCCATAGATTCTCTATGGGGTTCAGTCAGGCGAGTTTGCTGGCCAATCAAACACAGTAACACCATGGTCATTGAACCAACTTTTGGTACCTTTGGCAGTGTGAGCAGGTACCAAGTCCTGCTGGAACATGAAATCAGCATCTCCATAAAGCTTATCAGCAGAAGGAAGCATGAAGTGCTCAAAAATTCCTGGTAGATGGCTGCGTTGACAGTGGACTTCAGAAAACACAGTGGACCAAGTCCTCTTTTCAGATGAAAGTAAATATTGCATTTCATTTGAAAATCAAGGTCCCAGAGTCTGGAGGAAGAGTGGAGAAGCTCATAGTCCAAGTTGCTTGAAGTCCAGTGTTTAGTTTCCACAGTCTGTGATGATTTGGTGCAATGTCATCTGCTGGTGTTGGGATATTGTGTTTTTTTGAAAACCAACGTCACCCGTTTACAAAGAAATTTTGGAGAACTTCATGCTTCCTTCTGCTGACAAGCTTTATGGAAATGCTGATTTAATTTTCCAGCAGGACTTGGCACATGCCCACACTGCCAAAAGCACAAAAAGCTGGTTAAATGACCATGGTGTTACTGTACTTGATTGGCCTGCAAACTCGCCTGACCTGAACCCCATAGAGAATCTATGGGGTATTGTCAAGAGGAAGATGAGAGACACCAGACCAACAATGCAGATGACCTGAAGGCCACTATAAAAGCAACCTGGGCTTCCATTACACCTGAGCAGTGCCACAGGCTAATTGTCTCCATGCCACGCCGAATTGATGCAGTAATTCATGCAAAAGGAGGCCCAACAAAGTATTGAGTACAGGTATAGTAAATTAACATACTTTCCAGAAGGCCAACAATTCACTAAAAAAAAATTTTTTATTGGTCTTATGAAGTATTCTAATTTGTTGAGATAGTGAATTGGTGGGTTTTTGTGAAATGTGAGCCAAAATCACCACAATTAAAAAAAAACAAAGACTTAAACTACTTCAGTCTGTGTGAATTGAATTTATTTAATACACGAGTTTAACAAATTGAGTTGAATTACTGAAATAAATAAAAAAACTTTTCCACAACATTCTAATTTATTGAGATGCACCTGTATGTATTAGCATTAAAGTGGTTGCAGGTCCAGCAGAATTTGCTCCATTCAGATCTCTTTTTCTTACTGTTCCTACAGTTAGGCACAGTGGACGAGGAGAGCTCAGATGATTGCTACAGCACATCGGTATCATTAAACAAGCCACAGTGCCAAGTTCTGATGAGGCTCACCTTCAGGAAAAAAGGCTGCTTTAGAGCATGCATCTCATACAGGGACCAGCCCCTTAGCAATGGGGAGTTTGACATCATTGTACTCAGCGGTGAGTTAATCTTGGCATTGGAGAGGTTGTTGGAGAGACTTTTTACCAACATGATTCCCACACCTTTTTCCCTAAATTCCATGAATTTTGCCGTGTTTACTGGATAAAGATAAAGATAAAAAAAGGAAAGAGATATTGTACTCACAAAGGGCTAAGCATAATAAGAAAACTCTTCTAAAATAATTTACTTAACTTTTCCATTACATTAACTCACAATTTTATATCAGTTTTTCTAAAGACATGCAACAGGTAAATTGGTGAAACTAAAGTGTTTATATGTAAAACAAGTGGGGGAAAAAATCTGCCAGTGCAGTAAGACAAAATACATCTGTATTGAACATACATTCTCAGAAAAGTCTTAATATGTACAGTGGGGCAAAAAAGTATTTAGTCAGCCACCAATTGTGCAAGTTCTCCCACTTAAAAAGATGAGAGAGGCCTGTAATTTTCATCATAGGTATACCTCAACTATGAGAGACAAAATGAGAACAAAAATCCAGAAAAATCACATGGTAGGATTTTTAAAGATTTAATTGGTAAATTCCTCAGTAAAATAAATATTTGGTCACCTACAAACAAGCAAGAATTCTGGCTCTCACAGACCAGTTAGTTTGTCTTTAAGAAACCCTCCTATCCTCCACTCATTACCTGTATTAATAGCATCTATTTGAACTCGTTATCAGTATAAAAGAAACCTGTCCACAACCTCAAACAGTCACACTCCAACCTCCACCATGGCCAAGACCAAAGAGCTGTCAAAAGGACACCAGAAACAAAATTGTAGAACTGCACCAGGCTGGGAAGACTGAATCAGCAATAGGTAAGCAGCTTGGTGTGAAAAAAATCAACTGTGGGAGCAAAGCAAGTATTAGACAATAGGTAAGACATACAAGACCACTGATAATCTCCCTCGATCTGGGGCTCTACTCAAGATCTCACCCCGTGGGGTCAAAAATGATCACAAGAACTGTGAGCAAAATCCCAGAACCACACGGGGGGACATAGTGAATGACCTACAGAGAGCTGGGACCAAAATAACAAAGGCTACCATCAGTAAAACACTGCGCCGCCAGGGACTCAAATCATGCAGTGCCAGACGTGTCCCCTGCTTAAGCCTGTACATGTCCAGGCCTGTCTGAAGTTTGCTTGAGAGCATTTGGATGATCCAGAAGAGTATTGGGAGAATGTTATATGGTCAGATTAAACCAAAATAGAACTTTTGGTAAAAACTCAACTTGTCGTGTTATGGAGGAGAAAGAATGCTGAGTTGCATCCAAAGAAAAACCATACCTACTGTGAAGCATGGGGGTGGAACATCATGCTTTGGGGCTGTTTTTCTGCAAAGGGACCAGGAGGACTGATCCGTGTAAACGAAAGAATGAATGGGGATATGTATCGTGAGATTTTGAGTGAAAACCTTCTTCCATCAGCAAGGGCATTGAGGATGAAACGTGGCTGGGTCTTTCAGCATGAAAATGATCCCAAACACACCACCCGGGCAACGAAGAAGTGGCTTCGTAAGAAGCATTTCAAGGTCCTGGAGTGGCCTAGCCAGTCTCCAGATATCAACCCCATAGAAAATCTTTGGAGGGAGTTGAAACTCCGTGTTGCCCAGCGACAGCCCCAAAAAATTACTGCTCTAGAGGAGATCTGCATGGGGGAATGGGCCAAAATACCAGCAACAGTGTGTGAAAACTTGTGAAGACTTACAGAAAACGTTTGACCTCTGTCATTGCCAACAAAGGGTGTATAACAAAGTATTGAGATGAAATTTAGTTATTGACCAAATACTTATTTTCCACCATAATTTGCAAATAAATTCTTTAAAAATCCTACAATGTGATTTTCTGGATTTTTTTTTTTTCTCATTTTGTCTCTCTTATTTGAGGTATACCTATGATGAAAATTATTATCTTTTTAAGTGGGAGAACTTGCACAATTGGTGGCTGACTAAATACTTTTTTTCCCCACTGTATCTCAAAGCATCACTACCTAGTTTTGAATTGCCAGTGCAGTGCCAATTTATTGCTTCTAATGGCCACATTAATCCCCACAAGGTTTTGGCTGTTCTTGAATGGCCACAACCCACAACAGTACTTCCTAGGGTTTGCAGTATTTTTTAAGGTTTGTCTAAAACTTGAATTTCCAGACTTGGAGAAAGAACTGAACAGGCAGCTCTTTTGCAGTCAATAAAGCTACTATTTTTAATGGAACCCAGGGCTTTCAGACCAACAACACTATATCCCACTCACATCATGTTTTCACGACGAATCGGAGACAGGGTCACACATTACACAACATGTCAATAGGAAGAATTGCTGACAATTTTGTCTGGTTTACAAACTACGTTTCACAACCAAACACTTGCAAGAAGTGATAAAGGAAATAATGTAAGATCACATGTAAGACGGGAGTTATCGCGTGAGACTGGATTTCTTCCTGTTAGAAATTGTAGCCTGCAAGAAAAGTTATGATACAATTTGATTGTATGCTGATTTGCAGCTAAAAAGAAAGAAGAAAAAAATAAATATTAAGGAGAAGATGGATGCTTGCAGAAGCCATGTGTGCTGATGTTTCATTACAGATCTATGACTCCACCCCCTTTCCCTTGCCCTGTATCATGCTTTTTCATTGGCTGTTGGTTGTCAGCAATGCCATTTTCAGTCAAAGCACATTTCAAACTGCAGGACTCTGAGTCAGCAAACAGGTTCAGATATTTAGCATGCTAATGCCGGGCACACACTACACGATTCTAGCCCTGATTTTCAATCACCAATTTTTTTCAAGGTGTTTTTTTTTTTTTTTTTTTTTTTTTGCATTTGTAAAATAATCTTTAAAATCAGTTAATTCCAAGGATCAGTAATATGCCAATTAACATTTGCCATGATAATCATAAATAAGTGGACATTAGAAGTCATGGAATTTCAGTGATCAAAGCCCAGTTCTCTTCAAAGTAATTGGAAGTGCAACAATGACAGAACACAGCTGAGTCATGATTACATACCATACAGAAGAGTGGAAGTGCATTGCTGTAACCTTTTCTCAATGTATTTTCACCATTATGCACTCACACAGAAAATGAGAAGAACTGTGTGGAGAAAAACGTATCTACCCCTGGCATAAGCATCTACTTTGAGGCCTACCTCTACAGCATGGGCACTTACAGTAGTTGTCCTTGGCAGTTTCTAGCATCCTCCCAGCTAGCCCTGCAGAGACGGCCCTCCATGGGTGATGATGAGGAGGAACAAGACTCCCCTGTAGAGGGGCAGTCAGAGAAGGTCAAGAAACCAAAAAAGGTCTATTGCTATATATCACCAAAGGTAAAAAATTTTTTAAATGGGTTAATTCTACATTTGTGTGGTTAATTTGCTTTGTTAATATTGATTCTTTGTTCATTTAAATACGGACTCACTAAATTGTGTTTCAGCAATTTTCTGTGAAGGAGTTTTACCTGAAAATTATTCCTTGGCGCCTTTTCACTTTCCGTGTGTGTCCCGGAACTAAGGTTATCTTTTTTCAGACTACCTTCTTTTCTGAATAATTTTACCAAAAACACTATTCTTTTCCTGACTGCAAAAGCTGTTATTTTATTCAAGAATATATATTTTTCATTTTGTTTTAATTCTGGTAGTTCACTTACCATGGACCAGATCCTGTTCATAAATACCTAACACTGGTAGTAGATGATGGGATTCAGCCTCCAGTAGAGCTCAGCTGTAAGGACAGAAATATCATGGCTGCAACCTTTATCCGCTTCCTCCACAAGAACATTGGTTAGTGTGAGTGGCAGTGTGTCATTAAATACAATCAAATGTAGATATAATGGTGTGTTTGTTTGGGGTTTTTTTGTGCGTGTTTGCATCTAGGTGGATCAGAAACTTTTCAGGATAAAGTGAACTTTTTTCAGCGTGAGCTGAGACACATTCACTCCAAGAGACCTCGCACTAAAACGTGCCTGAAAGTCAGCCGTCACTCCCTCCTTGAATCGGTGAGCAAATCTGGCAGATCATTCCTCATGGGCCATATGGAAGAATACAGAAAGATGGAACAAGTCTCTCAATAATCATATAAGCCTGCGCTATTTAATTCTTGGAATTTTTTTTTTTGGTGTAGTGAATTTTATGGGAATTAAAAGTGACACTTTTTTTTCCCCTTTTTTCAGTCTCTGAAGGCCACACGGAACTTTTCTGTATCAGATTGGAGTAAGAACTTTGAAGTTGTGTTCCAGGATGAGGAAGGTTGGTTAACTGACTGATGTTATTAGTTATACTAATTATTACGCATTTTCAAACCTGTCAGAACAATCATAATCACATAAAAAACATTAAAAAAAAGTAAAATAAAACAAATAAATTTTTTAACCATTAAGATTTGTTTTCATTTTGACATTTCATGGCATTTTTATTTTATTTTAATTTTTTTACATTCCTAACCTTAATCATATTTAAAGGTTGATTTGTTCTATGTGTTTATGTGTGGGTTTATATTAGCTCTGACTGGGAGGCCACGACGTGAGTGGTTTGAGCTACTAAGGCTCTGTTTGATCCAAATACCCAGCTTTTCACACGTTTAGTGCAACACCAAGGTTTGGTACGTCAATAGCTGTACAAACAGCCTGTTATGCTTGTTTATATTGCAAACTGGTATTTCTTATCATATTATTTTAAAGTATTGTAATTATAAACACTGGTTCACAGTGCAAATGTTTTTATTGTATTTCCTGCTATTTTATATTTTTCTAGTTGTTTACCTAAAGCGACTAATGATTTGGAAGTTCTGCACATTTACAGAAAATAGCTTTTGCAACATTGCAAAATAAGGTGGATAAAGATTTCTGTACAGTTGTCTGTGTTAGGGGATGAACGACTTCTGATTTTTTTTAAGTCGACTTTTATGTGATGAAAGTTGAGTTGAAGTCGACTAGTCGCTGATGACGTCATTAAAGAACAAATAAGTCTGGAGCTGAGACTCAAAACACCTTGTGCACAGCTATGGCATATGACACAGTGCGCCCACGGCTATTGCTCCTATAACATCTTTTTTATCAGTTCTTTTGTCTTTATGTCGTTATATTTCTCAGATTTCTGCTCGTTCTAAATCAGATAGAGATAAAGTAGCACAGTAAAGATTACATTCATATGAATGCATTAGTGAGAGCGATTGCATGTGTGAATTAATTCTAACTGGCAGTGTCTCTCTACTAGTAGTGAAGCTGTGGAATTTAGTTAAGAAATATATATAAGAATATATATAAATATATATATAATAATTAACTTTTCATTTCCTACGCTATTTGATTGAGAATCCCAGTGTTGACAATCATTCCACACCCACCCCCCACGAATGATTCTGTGTGTGTGATGTACGCGCTACTGTCTGAAGCCTGTGTGTGTGCGTTACAATGCAGCAGCGTATAAGATTAGAACGGCAATTAATTTACCTGTACAATAAGCTGTTTAAAACTTGCATTCTCCTGTTCAATTTTGAGCATCCAGTAATATAATTACACATGTCTTGTGGAGCGCTTTCAGAGTATGCATTTATTTGTAATTTTAACTGTTTGGAAACGGAGCGTAAATGTGAAATTCCTTCAAAGATTTCTTATCCGGGGGGGGGGGGGGGGGGGGGGGGGGGGGGGGGGGGGGGGGGGGGGGGGGGGGGGGGGGGGGGGGGGGGGGGGGGGGGGGGGGGGGGGGGGGGGGGGGGGGGGGGGGGGGGGGGGGAGGGGGGGGGGGGGGGAAAAAAAAAGGGGGGGGGGGGGGGGGGGGGGGGGGGGGGGGGGGGGGGGGGGGGGGGGGGGGGGGGGGGGGGGGGGGGGGGGGGGGGGGGGGGGGGGGGGGGGCGCCCCTATAGGCCAGCGACGAGGCGACGTGAAGCTTAAAGCGTCATGGCAGAGCATTGAAGTCGACTAGTCTATTAGTCGGTGCAACCCCTAGTCTGTGTATATATGCTGAGATATGATAAAGTATTTTTAAAGGGATAAAATTACACTCATCACTTTTAAATGTACTGTAGTAATATAGACATTGACTTTTAATGTTGGGATGTTGGTCAAGAGTTGATTTAGAATGAGCTGTTCTGGGGTTTTTTTGGGCAGGTCCACCCAAACGCTGATCGCTCCCCTCACCAGAGGGTGAAAATGTATGAGTTTGCAGGTCGAGTGGTGGGGAAATGTCTATATGAATCAGCTTTAGGTGGGGCCTACAAGCAGCTGGTACGAGCCCGATTCACCCGCTCCTTCTTGGCTCAGATAATTGGATTACGAATGAACTATAAGGTGACAATTGATTCATAGCCTGCTAATAAATGTACATTTTAACCTGTACTGATAAAGGTCATGCCTCATTTACAAATGTATGCAAATTTTATGAGTAGTCATGTCCCCTATCTTTGCGTGCAAATTTTGCAAAGCATGCAAAAGACCATTCACATGATTCATGCAAATTCTATGAGATTTTATTTCGGATAACTTTTTGTTCAAACCAATTATATATGACACACAAAAGCACTTTTTTAGGCTGAAATGTGATATTTATCTAAACATTAAACATAGTAACTAAATATAGCTCTATTTCTAATATCAGAACCCCCATCAACTTTGCAGATATGCAAATACACTTACTCTCCTTGTTTGTTTACTTTTTGTTTTTCTTTGCATTGGCAGTACTTTGAAACTGATGATGAGGAATTTTACAAAACCAAGGTATGCTTTATTCTGAACAACGATGTCAGTGAAATGGACCTGGTGTTTGCAGAGGAAAAATATAGCAAGTCAGGACACCTGGAAAAGGTATTCATCATTAATTCAATGAAAAATGAATTTCAATAATGAAATCTGTTCATTTTAATCTTGATTCCAAATATGATCGTACAGTTAAGTGCATGTACAGTATGTATGAAAGTGCTCTTAAGGCAGGGGTGTCCAATCCTGTTCTGGAGGGCACTGCAGAGTTTAGCTCCAACTTGCCTATACACACCTGCCTGGAAATTACTTGTGGGTCTAAAGACTTTGATTAGTTGGTCCAGGTGTTTTTAATTAGGGTTGGAGCTAAACTCTGTAGGACAGTGGCCTCCAGGAGCAGGTTTGGACACCCCTGTCTTAAAGCAGCACTATGTAACTTTTGGCACTCTAGCAGTTAATAAACAGAACGGCACACATCCCGCGGAAGAACATCCCAACCGGAGCCTTCTCTTAAGTTTATGCTCATGGCGATTCACACAGGTCAGTGGGGCAAAAGTATTTAGTCAGCCACCATTGTGCAAGTCTCCCTTAAAAAGAGGAAGGCCTGTAAATTTTATCATAGGTATAACCTCAACTATGAGAGACAAAATGAGAAAAATTAAATCCAGAAAATCACATTGTAGGATGTTTAAAGAATTAATTGGTAAATTCCTCGTAAAAGTATTTACAAGCTACACACAAGCTAGATTTCTGGCTCTCACAGACCTGTAACTTCTTCTTTAAGAGGCTCCTCTGTCCTCCACTCATTACCTGTATTAATGGCATCTGTTTGAACTCGTTATCAGTATAAAAGACACCTGTCCACAATCTCAAACAGTCACACTCCAAACTCCACCTTGGCCAAGACCAAAGAGCTGTCAAAGGCCACCAGAAACAAAATTGTAGACCTGCAACAGGCTGGGAAGACTAAATCTGCAATAGGTAAGCTGCTTGGTGTGAAGAAATCAACTGTGGGAGCAATTATTAGATAATGGAAGACATACAAGACCACTGATAATCTCCTTCGATCTGGGGCTCCACGCAAGATCTCACCCCGTGGGGTCAAAATGATCACAAGAACTGTGAGCAAAAAGCCCAGAACCACACGGGGGGACCTAGTGAATGACCTGCATAGAGCTGGGACCAAAGTAACAAAGGCAACCATCAGTAACACACTGCGCCGCCAAGGACTCAAATCCTGCAGTGCCATACGTGTCCCCCTGCTTAAGCCAGTACATGTCCAGGCTTGTCTGAAGTTTGCTAGAGAGCATTTGTATGATCCAGAAGAGGATTGGGAGAATTTCATATGGTCAGATGAAACCAAAATAGAACTTTTTGGTAAAAACTCAACTTGTCGTGTTTGGAGAAAGAATGCTGAGTTGCATCCAAAGAACACCATACCTACTGTGAAGCATGGGGGTGGAAACATCATGCTTTGGGGCTGTTTTTCTGCAAGGGACCAGGACGACTGATCCGTGTAAACGAGAGAATGAATGGGGTCATGTATCGTGAGATTTTGATTGAAAACCTCCTTCCATCAGCAAGGGCATTGAAGATGACACGTGGCTGGGTCTTTCAGCATGACAATGATCACAAACACACCGCCTGGGCAACGAGGGAGTGGCTTCGTAAGAAGCATTTCAAGGTCCTGGTGGCCTAGCCAGTCTCCAGATCTCACCCCATAGAAAATCTTTGGAGGGAGTTGAAAATCCGTGTTGCCCAGCGTCAGCCCCAAAACATTACTGCTCTAGAGGAGATCTGATTGGAGGAATGGGCCAAAATACCAGCACAGTGTGTGAAAACCTTGTGAAGACTTACAGAAAACTTTGACCTCTGTCATTGCCAACAAAGGTATATAACAAAGTATTGAGATGAAGTTTTTTTATTGACCAAATACTTATTTTCCACCATGATTTGCAAATAAATTCTTTTAAAATCCTACAATGGGATTTTCTGGATTTTTTTTTCTCATTTTGTCTCTCATAGTTGAGGTATACCTATGATGAAAATTACAGGCCTCTCTCATCTTTTTAAGTGGGAGAACTTGCACAATTGGTGGCTGACTAAATACTTTTTTTCCCCACTGTATTGTACTCCGCACGTGACGACCCGACCACGGCTACAATATTCCAATACAGTACTTATTATAAGTGTACCGTAGTGATTCGGAATAAGACAAAACCCCGGGTTGGAAGATTAATTCATGATGTACTCACTCATTATACACATTTAGCAAATTTTGAACACAGAAAAAATTACATAGTGCCGCTTTACGGGTTATTGAAGTTTACATGTGAATTTTTGTTGTACCCTTTACTAATAGTAATAATGTTAACAGGTGTGGAATTGATTAATCGTGGTGCTCAAATTGCGTGACCAATGAGAACAACTGCCTACTTTTAAACCTGTTGCCCAGTACAGGTAGCCAGTCAGTGCGAGATGAATGAAGCACTTCCTAAAAAGGTAGACCGCATGATTCTTTAATTAAACATCTGTATTAATCTTGAATTAACTAAATTACCTCATTCTGTTTTGATTTGAATGAACTGGTCCCTGAAAACCTTCTGGCTATATTTGATGAGAATGAATTGGAGGTGAGAAATCACTTTTAATCCTAGATCATAGGTCTTCAACCCTGCTCCTGGGGACCCACCATCCTGCAAAGTTTATTTCCAACCTGCTTCAGCACACCTGGCCTCTGACTTTTCAAGTGACCCTGAAGACCTTGATTAGCTAGTTCAGGTGTGTTTTATTAGGGTTGGAGCTGAAGTCTGCTGGACAGTGGGTCCCCAGGAGCAGGGTTGAAGACCTATCCCCTAGATATATGCTGCGTTCAAGTCCTCCTGGGAAGTTCGTACTTACGAGTTGACAAGTCGTAATTACGATGTCAGGTGCGTTCAAGTCACTTTCGTTGGCACAAGATGGCGGTGTACCTTTTAATAAATTACAAGAAAATTCAGCACGGTTTGTTCACTCTGCTTATGGAAAATGAAGAGCAAAGAATTCGCATCAGGTGTGTTTTGCGTTTTTATTTTAATTTTTTATAATTTATGAAGCCACTTTAAGCTGTATCGTACAAAAACTTGTTATTAATTGTTATATTACAATCCTGTCATATATAATACCTAAGTAGTGTCAACAGCAGATGTTGCATCCATCGATTCCACCATGTTTCTCACTGACACGCCCCCAACTCGGAAACTCAGGGCTTAAAGAAAATTTCGAGTTTCCCACTCGTAATAATGACTGTGGTGTGCTTTCATGTGCACCAATACAGCAAATTACTAAAGAAGAATTGAAAATCATTCAATGATGTGTGTTTTAACAATGGTCCTTTAAATAGTTAAGGATTTTTGGAAAAAAGACCACATAATAGTTTTCATAGCTTTATGTAAGCACAGTTACATTTACATACACTGGTGTTATAAATCCACATAATAACCATATCTATGGATTTCAAACCAGTTTGATGAGCTGTTACACAAACATCCCCTAGCTGATACTTCCTTGAGGGAACACAATTCTTTTAACTGGTATCATTCGGTTTCCAGTCTTAGGTTGTGGTCACAATAGCAGAATTAAATTTTGGAAAATTAACGAGATTTTGCAGGCAAACAAATGTACATTGTCAGCAGTGTTCCCAGACTTCCCACCTTAAGGCTGATTTATACTTCTGCGTCGGACCTACGCCGTAGGCTATGCGTCAGTTTTCATTTATACTTCTGCGTCGTTGTTCGCGTCAACGTGCAGTACACATGCAAACCGCTAGTCTGCAGTGTCCACGGGCATGTTGCAGGTGTGACCCGCAGTACCACGGCAAAAGCCGAAGAAGAAGTGGCTCGTCGGAGAAGCATTATAGCCGTGACGGCGGCAAATAAATATAAAATCATTAAATCATTATTTAAAACTACAAAAAGGAGACAATAACGGAACAGGAGATGATGGCATTCTTTCAATCTGCACAAGGACTTGTACCACGGCAGATCAACATTGTTTGTTGCGGACAACTACTGATGTATAATGCTATGTTGTATAATAAATGATAAGACACTTGTTCTTTGCTTTGTTTTATTTTATATAAGGTGTAACATTAAAATATATTAAAGTACACATAAACACACGCAAAACTCAATACTCATATGGAGGGAGGGGCTCTTGCAGACCAATCACAGCGCTTGCGGTCTGTGTAGAATTGATGCGCTGTTAGATTTTTGGAGAGGTGCACGTCAGGCTACGGCGTATGGGTGTGCGTCTATGCGTAGGCTACGGCGTAGGTCCGACGCAGAAGTATAAATCAGCCTTTAGCAGACCCTTTTAACGACTTTTTTCAAACAAAAAAAAAATTTGCATCAAAGCTTACAACTTCTTGGACAAACCTTGACCTAGGTTCTGAGACTCCAGCATTGGAACCATTCACAATATTAATTATTAAGCCTTGTTCTGACTGTCTGTCCAAATCTGATTATTGTGCATATCTGGTCATAATCTCATCATATTTAACAAATGACAACGGCAAAAAATCACATGAAATATGATTTTTATGAATCCATTTCAATATACATTCATATGTTGTTTTAAATCCTATTCAGATCTCATTTCTGCATTTCCTTTTCAGTCTGATGCCAGCTCTGATAAAATTTCACATAGCTTTTCTGCCTTTTTTTCCTTTTTTCTCACACCGCGTAAAATGTAAACAAGTCAGATGTAGGAAACATGCTGAAAGTCAATGCTGAAACAAGGTTGTGTTGTTGCGAAGTATATCAGCCTGGTATCCACACATTTGAATTTTGAGACCACATGGGTTATTCCCCTTCTGCTGTTCTGTCCAGCTCTCCTCTTGTAGCAGCCCATTTCCCGGTATCTCTTCCATGCTCTTAAGACTATGCTGGGAGACACACTATAGCTTGTTGCGATGGCACGTATGGAAGTGCCATCCTGGACTACCTGTGCAACCTGATTGGGTTGCAGGTACTGCCACACAAAACTAGAAAAAAAATCAGTCAGGAAGGATAAGGAGAGCGCAATTGTTTGTGTCTACCACCTGTAAAACCATTCCTAATTGGGTTGTTGTCTTGCTGTTGCTTCTCAAGTTTACCTGTTGTCACTTTCATTTGCACCAAAGCAGGTAAAACTTATTCACAATCACTTATGCTTCTTAACCAGGGTTGCGTTTCCCAACAGCACCATTGAACTCTATTGGTAACGACAAAACTTGTGACCATAGTTGCCTTTGGGAAACACATCCCATACAGATTGTTGTCCCTGAAGTTCCCTCACGAGAACGGTCTCTTGACATGGCGTTAACACCTTGCGGACTCCCTTCCTTCCTAACCTACCTGAAATCTTATTGGCGGCATAAGCTCAGAATCTTCCTCTTTCCTACCGAAGACAGCTGTGGAGAAGACACAGGAAGACGGATTTCCCTCTCAGCGTTCCAGCATGTTCAACGTTTGTACGCTGTGTTCGGGACCCATCGAGGCCCCGGACACTCAAGTGTTCTGCATCCTGTGCCTGGGTCCCCCCATGCGAATGCAGCACTCACCGAGTCAGGCTTGCCCGCACTGCGAGGAATTTTCAGTGCGGGTGCTTAGGGCCCGGAGGAACATCGCCCTCTGTGATTTCTGTCGGCAACGTCCCACCGCTGCCAGTGAGCCGCTAGTGGGACGACAGCCGCACGTGGGCAGCCGCGCAGAAAGGCGCGGTTCACCCCCACCCCCTTTGAAACGGAAGAGACTCTTCTACCCACCCCTGGCGCTTTGGAGTGATCTCGTTCGTGCGGCGGGGGATGACGACGATCTTGATGAGGCGATGTCCCTAACGGCGTCCGAGAAGGACTGGACCCACACTCCAGAGGAGCGTTCTGAAGTGGAGGGACATGGATTCAAGGATGAGCTCGTCCGGATTCTCACCAGGGCGATCTCGGTCTAGAGTGGGAATCCACCGATGAACCAGCTAAGAGCAAGCGGGGTTCGTGGTTCCTTCACTCGCTCCGAGGAAGCGAGCCCCATTCCTCCCCGACTTGCACAATGAGGTCGCTAAGGCGTGGGCTGCGCCCCAATTGGCTCGCACTCAAGCTGGCGGGTCAGAGATTTTCACTAAAGTTGACGGGGCGGAAGCCCGAGGATATATGCGCATTCTGCCCGTTGAGGAATCCATCGCCGCGCATCTCTGCCCCTCTTCTGCCTCCCTGAAGGGGGGTGCTACGCTGCCATCGAGGCCCAGCCGTCTAACTGCACACGTCGCGGACAAAGTGTACGCCGCCTCAGGAGAAGCAATCTCGGCGCTTCACACGATGGCAGTGCTCCAAGTTTTTCAGGCACAGCTGCTGAAATCCCTGGAAGAGAGTGGGGTGGATCCCGAGGCGTTTAAGGATCTATGCGCAGCGATGGATTTTGCACTTAGAGCCACAAAGAAGACGGCCCAGGCGATCGGACAGAGCATGGGCTACATGGTAATGCTCCACTGGCATCTGTGGCTGACACTAAGTTAAGATTTAACTAAGTTAAATTAAGAACGCGGACAGGAAGGCGCTGCTCAACGCTCCTGTATCTCCATCCGGCTTCTTTGGAGATACAGTGGAGGCTATCGCGGAGCGCTTCTCAGAGGCACAGAAACGCTCCAAGGCGATGAGTCACTTCCTGCCACGCCAGGCTGCAGCGCAGCCCCCAGCACGTAATATATCCTCATCTGCTTCCAACCGGCCCCCCTCTGCTTCCGCTTCATCGGCGCCGGAACCAGAGCTTTCTGTTCGCACCAAAACTCTGTGGCAGAGGACACCAAAGGGGCGTCACGGCTTCACGAAGGGTGGCCGTCCCAGGGGAGCTCCTCCGTCGGAGCAGAAGCCTCATTCCTAACGGGAGGGTACAGAGGAGGGGAGCGAGGGGCCCGCCGCGAAGCATGCGAGATGTTCTTGCAAAGTCCCCTTGGCGGTTGCAGGCGACTATGAGAATATCTGTGTTGTGCATGTTCAAAATGCAATAAAGTCTGTGACACCCTCACAAAAAGAGCTTTTTTCTCCTCCTCCAGTGATAGTGGCTTCACACTCGGCCGTGAAACTGCCAATAGAGTCGGGCTTGCAGCTTCCCCGTGTATCTGGCGATGCCCTGTGTCATCGTGTGCTCTGTGGCACTGTGTCAGTTGTCGGACCCCCACAGCTGCAGCTCACTCTCGACATCTCGCACATATGTACGTCTGTGTCTCTCACACATTCAGCACAAGGCTCACGCGCTCCCCGTTAATCGGCAAGGCACGGCCCTCACTAATATACCCGTAAGCTTTCTGAACACGACCCCAGTATACAGCGGCGTTGCTCAGAATTCAGAGGGCGAGGTGCTCCGCCCTCTGTGTCTTTTTGCGAGCGCATGGTGGTCCATTCCGGGCATTTCGGATTGGTTTGCGGAACATAATAGAGAACGGCTACACGCTTCAGTTTCGGCGCAGACCACCCCGGTTCAATAGCGTGATCATGTCGACAGTTCCGGCACACAACGAGCCGGTGCTGAGGCAAGAAATTCTCAATCTCCTCGCAAAACGCGCGATAGAAGTACAGTACTTTGTCGTTCCAAAGAAAGATGGTGGTCTCCGTTCAATCTTAGACCTGAGACCCATCAACTGTTCGTTATACAAGCGTGCTTTCAAAATGACAACGCTAAAGCTAATACTCGCGCAGATTCGACCCGGAGATTGGTTTATTTTGGTGGACCTGAAGGACGCATATTTTCATTTCCAGATCGCCCCTCATCACAGGCGAGATTTGCGTTCGAAGGCATAGCGTATCAGTTCACGGTGATGCCGTGCGGGCTAGTGCTGGCGCCGCGTACATTTACGAAAATGTGTGAATGCGGTACTTTCCCCTCTGACAGTGAGCGGAATACGCATATTGAATTATTTGGATGATTGGCTGGTCTTGGCCCAATCGGAGGATGTGCTCAACAGCCACAAACACGCTGTGTTACTCCACTTGGAGTGTTTAGGTCTCTGTGTGAACAAACAAAAAAGTGTGTTATGCCCCAGCCAGTCAATCGTGTATCTGGGGGTGCAGTTGGACTCGATCTCGAAGAGAGCGCATCTGAGTCAGGAGCGCATATGAGATTTAATGTGTGTTGAATGCATTCAGGCTGGGCCGTCCTGTGGCACTGAAGGAACATCAGAGGCTCTTGGGACGGATGGCGGCGGCCGCGACGGTGTGTCACCTCGGTCTGCTCTATATGCGCCCCCTCCAGATATGGCTTGGAAGGGCTTGGAAAGCGGGCCGTGCACGCGTTGTGGTCACTCGCAGATGCTTGAACGTGCTGAAACCATGGCGGAACCCCGACCTGTACCAACGCGGCACCCAGATGGGTCTGGTCACAAGGCAGAAAGTGCTCATAATGGACGCGTCGACGACAGGCTGGGGAGCTCATTGTGACGGCATACCGGCCTCGGGCTACTGGACAGAGTCGAAGAGAGTGTGGCACATAAATCGCCTCGAGCTGAGAGCGGTCATTTTGGCTCTTCTGAGTTTCCTCATGCAAGTCCGGGGGCATCACATGTTGATTCGCACGGACAACATGTCGGTGGTATCGTACATAAACCGCCAGGGCGGAGTATACTCGAGAGCTCTTTACAGACAGGCAGCACGCCTTTTGCTGTGGGCCGATCACCATCTACTCTCCATTCGAGCAGCGCATGTTCCGGGCTGCCTGAACAGCGGCGTGGATATGCTATTGAGGGACGGGATTCCTCACGGAGAATGGAGACTGAATTCCGGTACAGTGAGGCTGATCTGGGAACGGTTTGGGAAAGCGGAGGTAGACTTGTTTGCGACAGAGGAGAACACGCATTGCCCTCTGTTCTTCTCTCTGTCACGCTCTCCCCTAGGTGGGGACGCAACCTCGATGCAGTTGCTGAATGCCTGTCTGTATGCGTTCCCCCCGCTGAAGATTTTGTCACAAGTGCTGCACAAAATCAGAGAGGTGAAGGCGTCAGTGTTATTAGTTGCTCCGTACTGGCCGAACAGGACTTGGTTTCCCGATCTGCTGGAAATACTAACGGCTCCCCCGTAGCCGATCCCGCTGACGGACGGCTCGGTATGGCACCCCAACCCCGAATGGTGGAAACTTCAGGTGTGGATGGTGTGCGGGAACCGGTAAACCCAGGCTCGTTGTCTCGCCGCGTGATGGACACGATTACGGAGGCGTGAGCCCCTTCTATGAGATGCCTGTACGCCTGTAAATGGGCAGTGTTTGAGAAATGGTGTGAATCGAATGGTCGGGACCCGGAAAACTGCCCCGTATCTGACATTCTGAATTTTTGGCAACAACGAATGGACGAGTATGCCCTCCAGTATGCCCTCCACTCTTATGGTTTATGTTGTAGCTATCTCAGCCTTTCACGCTGCTATCGACGGGTGCTCAGTGGGAAACACACGATCTAGTGATCAGATTTTTGAGAGGTTCGAGAAGACTAAGACCCTCTCGCCCTCCTACAGTGCCATCCTGGGATCTGGCTCTGGTGCTGGGGGCGCTAGCCCTCCTGCACTTCGAGCCACTTTAGACTGTCGGCTTGAGGGAACTCTCGCTTAAAACCGTGCTGCTGCTTGCCCTTGCTTCGGTCAAGCGCGTGGGGGATTTGCAAGTGCTCTCTGTGAAGGCGGACTACATGCAGTTTGGACCAGGTGATTGTAACATCACGCTCAATCCAAGATTGGGCTACGTGCCTAAATCGCTCTCGACACCGTTCAGAATGCAAGTGGTGGCGCTTTCTGCTTTCACTTCAGAGTCGGAGACTTCATCGGATGCCGCCCCGAATCAGGTGTTTTGTCTGGTGCGAGTTTACAACGACCACACGGCTCAGTTTCGTCAATCTGAGCAGTTGTTTGTATGCTTCGGAGGCAGCACCAAAGGGCAGCCTGTCTCCAAACAACGGCTATCACATTGGGTGGTCGACGCTATTGGCTTGGCATATTCTAGCCGGGGAAGGGAATGTCCTACTGGTGTCAGAGCCCATTCGACAAGGGCGGTTGCCTCCTTGTTGGTGTGGACTAAGGGCATTTCTATCAAAGATATTTGTATGGCAGCTGGATGGTCTTCTCAGAATACCTTCGCCATATTCTACAATTTGAATGTGTGGTCATTAGCCTCACCGGTCCTGTCGGTGAGTACGACCCATGGTTCTACCTGCAACCACTAGCCGTTTGACTGTGCTGGTGGTTTCGACTAGGTCGTGTAGGGGGATCGGGGGCGGGGCCATCGTCATATTCAGACTGTGGCGCCCCGTGTGTATATTGTTGTTAGTATTGTGCCCGGCCTTGCCACTCACATGCTTCATTGCACTGTTATAATACATACTTGTATGCATGCATTTGATATGACTATAATGTCTTAGCCTTTGTAGGGCGACGGCACTGCATCTCTCGCTCAATAAGAGACCGGCCATCGGACATGGATTCTGACTAACCTGATAGGATCCCTAAGCGGGAATCTACATCCAATCCCCTCGAGGCATGTCGCAGGGTCGTATTTGATTGGTTGGGGATTCATTTTAATATCTTGCAAGAACTGTTCATGTTAGCTCCGCCAAGGCTGAACCTTTTTACTTCGCTGCTTCCACAGCGTTGTTCTATACAGTCCCCAAGGAGTTAACACCATGTCGAGAGACCTGAAACCTGTAACCTCGGTTCCCTGAGAGACGGGAACGAGACATGGCGTAGGCCTCCGTGTTCACTGCTCAGGTCTGCTGTGCTGTTGATTCAATCAGAAGATTCTGAGCTTATGCCGCCAATACGGTGCATTATATAGCGGCGGGGGGCCCCGCCCCTATTCGCCGTCTTGGCTGCCATTGGTCAGTGAGAGTTGCAACTTCACTGGTGTTGTGCAATAAGATTTCAGGTAGGTTAGGAAGGAAGGGAGTCCCCATCATGTCAGATTCCTGACGCCATGTCTCATTCCTGTCTCTCAGGGAACCGAGGTTACAACAGTAACCAGAGACGTTTAACTGACTTGGTGTTATACTGTGATTAATTGATCCCTTAATTTTTTTAAGCAGTATAGTTGTGTCATTCCATGTCAACTCAACCAGAGGTCTCTATGGCTCCAGGACTAAATTGTTATATTGTACACATTTTCAGTGGTCAAAAACCAAATGTGGGTCACATTGCAAACAGATGATACTTTTTTTTTTTTAATGAGGAGTGTCTGAAGAACAAATAATGATGTGTGCGAACGTAGCCTTAGGGGATGTTTTTTTACAGACTCATCAAGTAAAGTCGATGTTTAAAAAGTTAAAGGTATGACTGTTTTGTCTTTTTCCCAGTTGTTGATGTGTGGTACAGGAGATATTAACGTGCAAGACTTTAAAGCTCATGCTGTAATTGTTGGAGGGTCATGGCACTTCAGAGAAAAGGTAAGTGACTTAATGTATTTCATTCTTTTTTTAAAGGTATGCACCTAACATAGGTTTATACAGAAAGCATGGCATTACCAAACACATCTTCATAAATGTTGTTGTAGAAGCCCAAGGTGACAGAAAACATTCAATGTAAGGTTCCCACGTGTTCTGAAAAACTTGGAAAATTGATGACAAATTTTTCCAGTCCTGGAAAACACATAGAAATTAGAAAAAAACCTAATACATCCTGGAAAATCTTGTTGTTGTCCTAGAAAATTATTTCAAATATGTAATTGTTTTCTCTCACACAAGAGAAAAGCAAATAATTTTTGTAGCAGAAAACTTTGCATTCTGGGATGCTTACTTTTGACAGTGTGAATATTGTTGTGTTTCCCAATGTTCTGTCCAGTGGTCGGATTTAAGAGAAGTATTTTGAATGACGCTGTTTAGTCTCGTGTTTGCAACAGCTAGCTAACGTTATTAACTACTTTAATGTTTGCAGTGAACTGGTAAGCAGCTGCCTTACTTAACGGTAATTCAGCAACTTGCTTACTAATAATATTGATAAAAAGTACTAATACTTCGGTACCAAGTCACACATTTTAAAAACGGAATGATCCTGGCCTTTCTGCAGCACAGGTAGTACCAAGTGCACACTCAATTCTGTGCTCACTGATAGGTGGCTGCTTTCAGATACTCCCATGCATATTTGTGTGACTGCTCTGTGAAGAGCGTCAAAAGTTTCTATTGCATTCTAATGCATGAACACAATGGCCAATTAGAGATGTTTAAGTTAGTTAGAATCCACTCACTTTTGACTTGACCTTTTTAAAGCAGTGTTTACAGTAGTCTGTATTTAGTAGATTGTGAAAGAGTGATTATCAGTTCCACACACACATTGATCCAAAAGAAGAAGAAAAAACTGCACTGGTATCGGATCAGTATCTGTATCAGCCAATGGTATCAGAATCCCAGTAGAGAATCGGTATCGGAAGCGGCACAGACATAAGGCTGTTGTTATGTTACATTATCTTACCCAAGCATATTGCTAGTTGGTAGTCAGCTGTAGTTTGTGTGGTGTGTTCAAAAGCAGCTTTTTGGTCCAGGCGCGAGACGACAACATCACTGTCGGTTTTCGTCGATTTGGTTCTGGTAGTTTATATAGACCGGTTTATATAGAGTCTAGTGTTAAAATGTTGGTTGCGCATCACCTCCAACCCAGCTGCCCTACTTCACTGCCAGAGTGAACAGACAGAATATCATCCTCAATCTTTCAAAAGATCTTCCACCCTTCAACCCTGACAGTGAGGGACTTCAATGCCACCCCCCTCCTCACTGCGTATCAGGCAGGGGTCATGAGGGAGATGGGAAGGCAAAAACAGGGAGGAACCGGGTACAGTGCACAGAGGACTATGAACATTGTATGGACCGTGTAAACAATAAAATTCATTGTGCTGTGGGGACAGCAATATATTTAAAATAACACACAATAGCACAAACATTCTTATCAGAGCTGTAATCCACTGCAGTTGTGCTGCCGTTGAGCAGAAGCCTATTTACAGCAGCCTAACAAATTTCAGAATTTTCTCAATATAAATGACAGATGAGGGTTGTAATCCTAATGTTCAGAGATACTCAGAGAACTCATCATTGGTGAAAAGTGACAAAGATGCAAGGCCCTTTTCTGCCATTAAGGTTTACTTGGTTGAGAAATCAATTTTTATCATGTATCCTTTTATTAACAACTTGAGACAACTTTATTGCTTGCTCTTGTTCTACAAAAGCAATTAGTAAACTGCATGCATGGTCAGTTCATGTTGTATGCACTTTGCTCTGGATTTTTCAAGGGCAGCTGTGCCCTGTTTGTATGTGTGTGTACCTGTTTACACACAGACTCGTGGGGACTCGTGTTACGGTGGGGACATAAAATTGAGGTCCCCACGGGTAAACAAGCTAATAAATCACACAGAATGAAGTTTTTGGAAAGTCTAAAAATGCACAAAGTTTCCTGTAAGGGGTAGGTTTAGGTGTAGGGTTGGTGTAAGGCAATAGAAAATAGTTTGTACAGTAGAAAAATTATTACGATAGCAAACCAGACGTGTGTGTGTGTGTGTGTGTGCGCGTGTGTGTGTGTGTGTGTGTGTAGGTGTGTGTGTATGTGTAAGTGACTCGCATACCAGAATGTGAGATTGCTTTATATTAAGAGCTACAAACAAACGTATAAGCATATAGTTGACTTGGCTCATTTTCTTTATTGCGTAATGCATTGACTACATAGAACAAGCAGGTGTCAAACACATGGCACGCAATAAATTAGGAGCACAAATATTCAGACTAAAATATATTGTGAGCCTTTTCACGTTATGAGACAGTTTACCTAAATAAGCAGTTGGTACAAGAAACGACTGTACTGCCTGCAGAGCTGGCAGCAATCACATGAGCTTCCACTCAGAGGAGGAGATTGAAGCTTTCAATGTTGCTACAACAGCTTAAAAGAGAAAAATAAAGCAAATTAAAAGATGGGTGCATAAAGGATTTGGTGAAGAGCAGAGAAAGCATGTGATAAAGTTCTGCAAAAACAAAGCATGTAAACAATGTCGTAATTAACTACAGGCACTGTTTGGTTGTAGTTATTTATGCTAATGGGTGTATAACTAGTTATTGACTCCTGGGGGCAATCACTTTTTCACAGAGACATATTTAATTTGTATATTTAAATTGACATAAATTGAATTAATGCATTGAACGTCTTGTTGTATTTTTGTTTGTGACTGGTCACTTTTATGCCTTGTAGGTTTTGCTTGAAGATATAATGATGACAATGTGAAAATATGGAAAATCAGCCAGAGGCAGACATTTTAACAACACTGTATTCACATTTACATGATATCCAATTGTACATATTTATGATTTTTGTATATAATAACTTGATATTGGAATGTGTTTGACTTTACAATAATATGCTGAGAGATCAGAGCAGGGGATGAAAGTGTGTTAAAGTGAGCTCATCCTGATTCTTCTGTTGTTTAGGTAATGAAATGGTTCTGGGCAGTGGTGTCATCCTTCACACAAGAAGAATTGGCACGTTTGTTGCAGTTCACCACTGGCTCCTCACAGCTCCCACCTGGCGGCTTCAACACGCTTTGCCCCTCCTTCCAGATCATAGCAGCTCCCACACACAGCACACTGCCCACTGCACACACCTGGTGAGCGCACACATCAAACATCCCTGCACTTCCACAGAAGGACCAAAATCCAATTCCCAAATTAAATGTGATAACTATAATTTTCTTAATTTAAATTTGTCATGGTTTTATAAATAATATTTATCATAAGGTTTTTGCACTTGTTGCCATTTGTTTAAAACAATAAAACATTATTTACTTAACAAGAAATATCATGATTTTTTTTTTTACATAAAATGTTTAAAGGGGTCATATGATGTGGCTAAAAAGAACATTATTTGGTGTAAAGAAATGTGTTTATGCGGTTTAAGATTAAAAAAAACATTATTTTCCAACATACTGTACATTATTGTTTCTCCTCTATGCCCCACCTTTCTGAAACGCGTCGATTTTTAAAAAGCTCATCGGTCTGAAAAGCGAGGTGTGCTCTGATTGGCCAGCTATCCAGTACGTTGTGATTGGCTGAATACCTCAAGCGTTTGACGGAAATGTTACGCCCCAACCATACTGTGATGCCCTATCCGACTGGAGCGACGTGACAAAAACATTAAAACCCATTATAAACGAGGAATTTGTTGCATCCAGTGGGGACATAATTATGGATTATAATGACTTATACTGTCTTTTTACACTTTGCGTTGCTTTGTGCCGCGTAAACATAAAACCATGTTTGCTTTTGTGATCGGAGAAATGACAAAACAACAAGTGCTACTCTACACTGATCAAAACTCGCATTTGAATAGTCAGTGGCAAATTCTTTAAATTGAAAACTTACTTACAGTCTGTTGAGTCAGAACAGCCGGCATTGTAGACTACTCTACCAGGATCAGTAAACAGTAAGCATAAAATGTGCTGCACACATCTGAAAATTTGGTTTGAACTGTTCTGGAACAGAGTTGTAAATACAAATTAACCACTGATTTCTAGTCGTGTCTCTTTTGGAAGGAAAATAAAACACAGCGTCACACACAGCGGGCTAGATTGAGCGGAGCTGTGTGTGGGCTTGCGTGAACGGCGGCGGATTCGACGCAGGAAGGAAGGGCGGCGCGCGGGCTTGCCAGGGAACCACCTGTAGACCCGGCGGGGACTCCGCTTCGTCCCCGGGGAAAGGATCCTCCAATCCACGCGTGATGGTGAGGTATTTCCTCAGCGATGCAGGATCACTCTAGGCATGAGAACGGATATCGTCCACTTGGAAGGCCACACAAAGTAGTTCACTTTCCAATGAAACACACCGAGTCTTCACAAACATGCGGATGAAACCTCCCTTCTCTACTATTTCGTGTAGAGCTGGAGGAGTTGAAGTAAACGTTAGCCTTGTGAGGTTTTGGCTGTGATGGGGTGGCCGGGGTTATGAA
The DNA here is from genome assembly GCA_018155175.1 of Sinocyclocheilus anophthalmus. Taxonomy (NCBI): domain Eukaryota; kingdom Metazoa; phylum Chordata; class Actinopteri; order Cypriniformes; family Cyprinidae; genus Sinocyclocheilus; species Sinocyclocheilus anophthalmus. The sequence goes on along the minus strand of JADLZN010000862.1, from coordinate 35,423 downwards.
ACTTTCAGCCTCGTGCAGTAGACATGTGGGGCGTTGTCTAAGACAAAAACGAGCCCGTTTAGGTAGGGTGGCTGACTCTACCTTTTCTACACGAATTTCTCTTTGGAATTTGAGACTTTAGTCTTTGACACGCTTTACCGATCTTCTTTATGACCAAGTGCTTGAACTCCAACGAGGAACGGAAGAACACAATTGCAACATAACGCAATCATATGACCCCTTTAAATATTAATGTTTCTAGCAATGTAAATATAGTTTTGTCAGAAGTATCTATAGGAAAGAGTTATCTTTTTTATTAGGCTTGCATGTTTAATCCCTCCTCCTACATTGTTCTGTTCAGTTTTAACCAGCTGTGCCTCCCAACATATGACTCCTATGAGGAGCTCCACAAGCTGCTGAAGCTGGCCATCAGTGAGGGGAGTGAGGGCTTTGGGATGCTTTGAACATCAGTCCAGCTCAGGCAGAAACGGTTATCTCCAAACTCCTTGTCCGGAAACATAGTCACCCCCCCCCCAGGTGTACTTACAGTGTACTGTAAAGAAGGACTTTGATCACAAGATGCCTCTGGATTCAGGATTCAGTAATTATGTACATATGTATTTAAAGACTGTTCTACAAGATGAAAATGAGAAGAAAAGCAATTTTTCTCTTTCTGATAGTTGCCTCTCTTTCTATATGTGAGTGCAGAAAATTAAATGGCCTACATAAATATTGCATTTGACATAAAGAGAATGTTTTTTTATGGAACTTAGTAGACTAAGGGATGTTGGGAATGACTGCATACCCTCTACACTTGGGCCTTAACTGATCAGGGAAGGTTGTGTATATAACTGTGCTATTTTATTATATGCTTTATTTATAGTGTGTGTACATTTTCCCTGTAATGTTCATTTGATATTTATGAAAAAGGGACATTATAATGTTACTGTCTTTTTTTTTCCTCTTTCATCTTTTGGGATTTCATGAATTATAAAATTGCTTTTCTCAGAGATGTTCATAGTGTTTCAGTTTCAACTGTTTTGGGAACAGGCATTCCAGAAACTGTTAAATGTTTGTTTCAGGTTTCAGATAGCTGACTTGCAGATTTATCAGATATGCTCTTTGCTCCCTTCCTGAGCTACTTACTTTTCATTTTGATAAATAATTATTACTGAGCATACGTAGAAAACTAGTAATTATCAAATTTAGGTTAGGATGTCCATTTAAAAAAAAAAAGTAGCTAGTTCTAAAATATTATTACAAAGATCCTACCACAAAACTATACTCTTATTCTGAAATCTCTGAGTAACATCTATGCATCATACCAAACTAGTCCCCAAACAACAAATAACACTGGCTTTTGCTTGATTTGTACATAACTGATGCTGTTTAAATTATTTTGTTGTTTTAATGCCACTACAAAATTAAAGTCTGTGAGGCACAAAAAATCAATGCATAATGGCTGACTGTTGAAGAATAATAGTGAACTGTTTTCCACTGTATAGAGCCTGTAGCAATATTTTCTTTTTAGGGAGGGTCACAGCAAATATTGAGATGTTTCTTTAGACCACCACAAACCATTTGCAGGGACACAAAATGCTAAAACGTGAAACCTGATGGTTACACTGGGCTCTTTCTCTTCTCTGCTCTCTCCTCTCTCCTTCTTCCTCTCTCTAGTATAGTATAATTATATATATATACACACACACACTCACATATTCTTTTTCCATGAAGATATTCTCTTTGGTTTCCTCATTTCTGTGCAGATGGCAACAGTTGATATTTTATTTAAGCAACACAATAAAAAAGCATTAAGTTATTTATTTATGAATTGTAAATGTCATTAAAAAATGTGGAGTGGTAATCTAAAACATAATGTTATGGATTAGCTTCACTACAAGGTAAAATTCCAAATTTAGTCCAGCATTAAGAAAGGCATTATATCAGTAGCCAGAAACAAGGCTCTGGGTGTACAAAGGAGGAAAATGAACTGAAGTACAATAAAGAGACATACTGTATACCAGGGTTCCTCAAATCTTGCCCTGGAGGGCCAATGCACTGCAGAGTTTAGCTCCAACCCTAATCAAACAAACCTACCTGTGATTTTCTAATGATCCTTAAGACATTGATTAGCATGCTCAGGTGCGTTTGATTAGGGTCAAAGCTAAACTCTGCAGGAAAGTGGATCTCGTGGGCCAGATTTGAGGAACCCTGCTGCTATACCAACTTAAACAATCATGGTCATGTTGTTTGTATTTATCCATAGTCGCCTGGGTCTTCTTTTGACCCTAAAGCTACACAATTACGTCTTTTAGGTATATGTATGTATGTGGTGGGATATTCAGTGGGTATGGAAAGTATTCAGACCACCTTAAATTTTCACTCTTTGTTATATTGCAGCCATTTGCTAAAATCATGAGTTAATTTTTTTTCCTCATTAATGTAAAAACAGCACCCCATATTGACAGAAAAAAAAAGAATTGTTGACATTTTTGCAGATTATTAAAAAAGAAAAACTGAAATAAAAAAAATTCAGACCCTTTGCTCAGTATTTAGAATAAGCACCCTTTTGATCTAATACAGCCATGCGTCTTTTTGGGAAAGATGAAACAAGTTTTTAACACCTGGATTTGGGGATACTCTGCCATTCCTCCTTGCAGACCCTCTCCAGTTCTGTCAGGTTAGATGGTAAACGTTGGTGGACAGCCACTTTTAGGTCTCTCCAGAGCTGCTCCAATTGGGTTTAAGGGCAGGGCCCTGGCTGGGCCATCTCAACGAACAGTCACAGAGGTTTGGGAAGCCATCCTTCGTATTTAAGGCTGTAGTCTGTGCTGCTTAGGGGAGGGCTACTTGTATGTTGGAAGATTTAAAACCTTTGGCCAAGTCTCGAGTCTGAGCTCTGGAGAAGGTTTTCGTCCAGGATGTCCCTGTACTTGGCCGCATTCATATTTCCCTCGATTGCAACCAGTCGTCCTGTCCCTCCAGCTGAAAAACACCCCCACAGCATGATGCTGCCACCACCATGCCTCACTGTTGGGACTGTATTGGACAGGGGATGAGCAGTGCCTGTTTTTCTCCACACATACCACTTAGAATTAAAGCCAAAAAGTTCTATCTTGGCCTCATCAGACCAGAGCATCTTATTTCTCACCATCTTGGAGTCCTCGATGTTTTTTTTTTAGCAAACTCGAAGGCGGTGATTTTCATGTGTCTTGCACTACGGAGAGGCTTCCGTCGGGCCACTCTGCCATATAGCCCCGACTGGTGGAGGGCTGCAGTTATGGTTGACTTTCTACAACTTTCTCCAATCTCCCGACTGCATCTCTGGAGCTCAACCACAGTGATCTTTGGGTTCTTCTTTACTCTCTCACCAAGGCTCTTCTCCCCCGATAGATCAGTTTGGCCGGCGGCCAGAGCTATAGGCAGCATCATCCTGTGGGGGTGTTTTTCAGCTGCAGGCACAGGACGACTGGTTGCAATCGAGGGAAAAATTAATGCGGCTAAGTACAGGGATATCCTAGACGAAAACCTTCTCCAGAGTGCTCAGAGTGCTCAGGACCTCAGACTGGGCCGAAGGTTTACCTTCAACAAGACAATGACCCTAAGCACACAGCTAAAATAATGAAGTAGTGGCTTCACAACAACTCTGTGACTTTTTTCTTGAATGGCCCAGCCAGAGCCCTGTTTTAAACCCAATTGAGCATCTCTGGAGATACTTATAAATGGCTGTCCACCAACGTTTACCATCCAACCTGACAGAACTGGAGAGGAGCTGCAAGGAGGAATGGCAGAGGAACCCCAAATCCAGGTACTTATTTTGTGAACAACTGTTGCTCTTTCCCAAAAAGACTATGGCCTGTATTAGATCCAAAAGGGGTGCCTCTACCTAAATACTGAGCAAAGGTTACTGAAAACTTTAGGACATGTGAATTTCAGTGTTTTCTTTTTAATAATCTGCAAAAAACCGTAAAAATTTCTGTGTTTCTGTCAATATGTGTGCTGTGGTCATTAATGAGGCAAAAAATTTTGCTAAAATGTGATTTTAGCAAATTGGCTGGCAATTATAACAAGAGTGTGAAACAATTTAAGGGGGTTTGAATACTTTCGTATTTCAAGATTCCTTGGACAGTGCCTAACCCAGTCGCAGGGACAATAACTCTGGAGAATAGCCAACGGGCACACCACGTGCTCAAGGGAACCCCCCAAAGATATGGCTACTAGCAGGACTGAACCCGCAAATGTCCTATGTCCCTGTATGATCACTTAGCCCCAAGTATATTTTAAAACCACTCTCCGAAACTGCCTTCTCATCTTTTGTTAGTAGTTAAAGTTATTTCTTACTTATAGTAAGGTCATGGCATTTGGCACGGTCATTGAAACAGTTCAAGCAGTTTTTTAATTTGGTGCCCCATAGAGAAATAGTTTATTTATCAATGTGAAACAAGGTCCTTTGTTAAGTTTTTTTTTTGGAAATTGAGAATTATAACTTTTTTTTTTTTTTTTTCAGGATTCTTTGAAGAATAGAATCAAAATTTAAAAAAAAATAAGCTATCTAAAGACATTATAAATGTGACAAATGTAGTGTTCTTACAGAAAATAAATAAATAAATAAAAATCGTACTGCGACTCCTTCCAAACTTTTGACAAATAGTGTATAATATTGGTACCATAATGGTGATTAGCGAGAATCAGAGCCATTTTTTTTTTTTTTTTTTTTGTTCAGTCATTCGTATGTTACTTGAATGATGTTACAGTGGCTATACTGGAAATGGATTGTTAATTGGCCACACTTGTTCCAATTATTAGACTAACTTTTTCATAATAAATATCCATCTATCAAGACAACATTATAATGAGTGCTGCCTAAATTTCATTTTAAGCATTTTAAACCAAGGATTACTTTTTTAGTAAAACTGTAATTTATTTGAACAAACCTAGCACAGAAATTTTACTTTTGGTACAGTTAATCTGCCTGAAACATGTTATTATAATTATAGAGTACCCAGCCACTGGTAATATATGTTAATATCAGGCACCGAAAGGGAGGGAAACATACATTCGAACGGATCACCACTAAAATTATGATAATAGGATTATAAAACAAAGATATTGTTTATAATAAAATATAACTATTGGCCAGTGAGCACAACAATGTGACAGCGACTTTTGGTAGTAGTTGTGTGTTGACTACCTACTTTTAAAAAGCGTAGGCTTGGACTGAAGGTTACCATACTTCAAAATTATGATGTGACTTGCAGCTTTCGGGGGAGGGGGGGGCGCGGGAAAAATCTCTTTACTAACACTGCGCTCACCTACCTTTCAGTGGCTTATCATCCTCTCTCTGGGGGTCTTCGATCTCAGCGACCAGGGGGAGATAGACGGGGAAGGGGTGTGTGTTTGACGAGGGGTTGTGACCGGGGACGGCTCACGACAAAGAGAAAAGCTAACATGTGGGCTGATCACACTGCTCAGTGACCGGAGAGGTTACGCCTTTGGTGGTGGAGAGGAGCGAGAGAGAAGGGGGCCCATAAGCCGGGTCTGAGAACAGGTTTCTGGCTGTTTAATCACAGAGAATCCAAACACCATTGCCACTAAATGCCACCCTAAGAGACAAACCAAATGAGTCGCATGTCCAGAGAATGCAAAATTAGGAAAATCTGCTGCATAAGAAACAACAATTATCTGTAGGTTATTCCGTTTATGGACTATACTGGCTCATTGTGGTTCATTTAGAAGTAACAGCATGATTTATACATTTTACATTGGCACACCCACTTTTACTCCGAAGTGATTACATTGATTCACATCACACCTTTATCAGGTAATGCATTCCCTGGGAATCAAACCCATAACTTTGGTGTTTTTAGCGCCATGCAATGTTTGAGCTACAGCAACGCTACAGCATGTCATCCCACTACTCCAGTCTTGTGCCAGTAGTAACTGTAGCAAAGAATGACTCATTCTCGGAGCCATCCATTTGATAATTCCAGCCAAGTAGCGGAGACCGTTTTTTGATTATATCCACTCAGCGGAAAAAGGAACCGTTCATAATGATATTACAGGAAGAACTCTAGGTCTCTATAAACTCAGCTAGTTTTAATCCATCTTCAGCCTTGTGCGTGCACATGCTGAGCTCATTTTATTGATTGTATTTAATTCAGACCTACAGAATTGTTTTGAAGGGGGGGTGGTGGTTCTGATGAAAGTAATAAAGTAGAGTGGCGGCACTGCTGCGACCTGCGTGTGTGTGCGTGCTCACATGTGTGTGGTAAAAGTGCACAGCGAGCACTTCCTCCGGGCTTTGACGTCATTTGGCAAGCTTTATGTGAGCCAGGATGAGGGTTATCCACTCGCAGGTCAGCCGCAGTAATGAGCAGCGGGCAGATGGAGGGGCTACAGGCCTCAGCATGCTAACAGGCTACAAACTGTTCTCAGATGGACCATATGAGGCTCATTCAGACGGAAAGAAAGTAAGTGAGAGGAGATGCTGGTCTGTATGTGACGGACCACAAAGATTACTCTCTTATTCCAGGCTGGACATAATAACTTTCGAATTATATATTTCTAAAACATAAATGTGCTTAACATTTAGTACCAGGCATTCTGAATAAATGATTACTAAATACATTTTATACATTGATTTATAAATGAAAGTAGCTCATAAAGGTTCATAAAAAGTGAATTAAAAACATAGTCTGCTCTAGATATTGGCTGTTTAAGCCAGAATGTCATGGGAGTGCAGTTACCTAATAAAACTTACATAAATCATGCTGAGAAAATGTTGAAAAGCTGAACAGGAGTTGTACTGACCTGATATTGTGGCTTGTACCATTGTTTAAGGTCCCAGTCCCACAGGATCATCTAAAGTACACAAAACAAAGGCTCTTTAAAGCACATTTCATTCACGACCGCCACCCTGCACAAAACCTATGGAAATTTAAGACAAAGAAGCAGATAAATTAGTTATTTTTATGTTTCACCATTTTTGCTTTGTTTTTTTTTGTTTTGTGGTTTTTGTTTTGTTATTTATATAATTTTTTATGTAAAAATAAACCCATTTCTACGCATTGGTTTGAACAAGCGTTTGATGTGAGATTGAACGTTTTGTCAACACCTGAGCAATGCTTTTCGTGAGCTGAAAGCTGCTAACAACGGAAAACCTTTTCTGGAGCTTGGAGGGAAAAAGAAAAAAAAAAAAAAAAAAAAAAAAAAAAACAAAAAAAAAAACAAAAAAAAAAAAAAAAAAAAAAGACTGGAAAAAAAAAAAAAAAAAAAAAAAAAAAAAAAAAAAAAAAAAAAAAAAAAATAGAAAACCACTGTAACCACCAAATGAGGACCGGTTCAACAATAGCGCTCACCAGCAGGATCTTTAGATACCTTATCTAGCCAAACTACTAATTGACGGGACATTTAAACGGTCTCTGTCCTCAGAGGTCAGAGGGGAGGAAAAGTAAAGCACACAAACCAGAAGCCAAGTTTCCTACAACACTATCACCAAGATAGGTAAGCAGGCTGTGGCTGTTGTTTGGTACTCATCGTAGCCAAAGACAACTTTTACAGTTAACTGCCAAAACAAGCATTGTGCCAAATATACATATATTAAAAATAAAAAAAATCGGATTTTGAATGGTCTTTCCCCATTGTAGACTGATGAACTTGGACTAAACCATCTATACCAAAAATGAGATGGCCCAACTTGACAAGCCCACCCTCTGATCAACAATGTGTATAGCAAGCCCCAAAATAAATAAATATGCATTTCACACTCCTAAATAAGAAATTGAGAAAGTGTGATTGTAATATTGCATTCAGCTTCTCAACGATTTATTGGGTAAACTTACAAACATAGGTTCATTAGTTAACTACTTTGGTTTTAACATACGAATGGCATTTAGGCCTACCCTCTCTTCTTACGCATTTCTTAATCTTATGCTTAATGTTAATTTTCTTAACAGGAACCAGTTGCTAGTATTGAATCAAATGTTGGCTCTACTTAGTAGCATAGTGAAATTAACTGTACTAAACAATCACGCTACGGACGTATTTTCATTAACTAACATTATAAATGACTGACAATGTATTGCATAAATGTATCATAACTAACATGTACCACTAATGTTGAACCTTATTGTAAAGTGTTACCGAGATCTTTTTCATTTGGCATATTTGGGAAGTATGAGCCATATTAGGCTGGTTGACAAAAAGTAAGGTGTTCATTTATTTTTAAACAAAGATTTTGGTTAAAATTTATATGAATATATAAGGGGAAAAAAATTGATTTTAGGTGCAATAACTAATAAATACGTTTCTGACTATTTTCCTGGCAACCTTATATTTTTGCAATACAATTCTACAGTCCTACAAAGTGACAAATTAATTTTTTAAAAGGACAAATTCCATGCAGTTTTGTGGCCTCATATTAATTAAAAGACTACATGTATATAGTTTTATAAGAAATAGAAAAATGTTGGATTTTATCATAACAACCCATTTATTTATTCTGAGTCTGGTGTATTTCTGTTTACAACAATAAAGAGATCAAATCCTTTCTTTCAAGGATATAGAAAACTTTTCAGGGAAAACTGACAAATTAATTTCGCAACCAAGCAAACACAAATTAACCCCGAGGAGTGCCCCGTTCACCAGCATTACCTAAACAGTGGCATGTCACAGTTCGAAGATAATCAGACAAGCAAAGTTCGAGAGAGTTCTTGGCCAACAACGGCTCATATGCAAGCAGTCGCCATGTTTTTATCTTAAACTCAGCAAACGGAAAGGCATACTCGCTTGTAACTGAATGGCAGCACAGCGTTTGCCCACATGGGGGAGTACTGGTGATATGCACGAGAAGAGCCTGGTTTCGCCACACAACAGAAGACAAAGCAGAAGTCCCCTGCACCTGCGCTGGCCGTGCCATGTGCCACTTCCAGCAGCTCTGATCTTTAAAACCAGCAGCACTCTGAGGCACTCAGAGCTGTCCAAAAGACATGACCACAGAGAACAACAGATGGAGCTGATGGAAACACACTCACCTGCTTTCACTGAATCAAAAGAGTAACACATAAACCAAGACACAAATGAAGAGTTCAAATGACTTAATTCCTTGTCTGGATTGGGATTTGATTACGATGTAGACACTGTGGCCTCTTGCTCTCAAATCAGACGTTTTACTGATCAGACGGAGACGATCACTGTTACCTGTCAGCATCTGCTTAACACCATCAGACATTTAATATGGCAAATAAGCACTGCCATGGCAACCTGACAGAGGCCAGCAAATAATAGTACAAACGTCACAGCATTCAGAATGGCGGGAGATAGATCGAGGTGTCTGACACTTTCTCTCTCCAACACAGGGAAGGTTCTGTGGGTCAAAAATGACCACTTAACATCTGACTGGCAAGGATCTGATCCCCATTAAATCGAGCCTGCCGGCAATAGAGCCTAAAAATTACCCCCAAATAAGTACATACAACATAGATCGAGTCTTGAACATCGGAACGCCCCACAATGTCACAGGTACTGAAGCAAATCGGCAGGTCTTACCGACTCATGTGAGCTACTAAAGCGCTCTTTGCTCCTCGCTTCAAGCAAGCGTCACAGATGGAACAGAGATTAACAGAAAAATAAAGGTGGGTCAGTTTCACAAAATCGGCTTCCTTGAATATTTTACAATATTTTGACTCTTGTATACCTGCTATTAAGATTTGTTTGGGTGAAGTGAACAGCACTAAATGCGGGTCCAAAATAAGCTAATTCAGACATAGCTGAAAAAGCACGTGTTCACATTGCATTTAGAGTTTAACTGCTAATCCGTTCTGATAGACTTCCATTCAAAAGTTTGACATCTTTAAGTTAAAATAATAATAATTGTATTTAGCAAGTGTGGGTTAAACTGATCTAAAGTGACGGTAAAGAATTTTAAAAGAAATGTTATGCTTTCTCTTTTACAAAGTATCCTGTATAATTATTCCTACAAAATATTAAACAGTACAACTTGTTTTCGACATTCATAATAATACTGTACTTTTTTTAAAAGGGGGCCAAAAAAAAAAATCAGCATATTTATCCTGAGTTTCTAAAGGTATTGTTACGCTGGAAAAGGATGGAAGAAATGGAAAATAAATTCTGCATTGCCAGCACAGAAATAAATTCAATTGCATAAAGCATGTAATATTAAATCATTAGTTTAAATGGACTATTTCACAATATATTGTATTTTGACCTACTTAAATGCCGACGTGGGAGGAGTATGAGATATTCTTGAATTCAAATACACTTTGAGAAAAAAAAAAAAATCGAACTTGTGTGACATGAAGTTAGACAGATCACATGAAGCACAGCTGAAGTAAAGTAGGTAAAGGACTAGTCCACTTAAAACATCATGATTGTTTTTAGATTAAAATGCATGTATTTTTGAGAGTAACACTACGCAGATTTTCCTTGTACACTAGTCATTCCTTGTATGTAGTCATGAAATCAGAGACTTTCCCCTTGAAATCCGTCGTCATTCACGTAACTACTTGGTGTAAACACCTGCAAAAATTTAAAGGATAGGTCTTACCCTGACTCCCATATATCCAATCACTATTTTCAAAAAAAAGTTGAGATCATTTAAAAGGTAAAAAAAAAAAAAAAAAAAAACAAAAAAAAAAAAAAATAAAAAAAAAAAAAAAAAAAAAAAAAAAAAAAACAAAAAAAAAAAAAAAAAAAAAAAAAAAAAAAAAAAAAAAGTATGCTTTGTGTTGTCTTAATAGAGTTGCACCCATTTGCTATTAGCCTTGTATAATCAAACAGGTCAAATCTACAAAATATTCCTACAATGTCTTTTTGAAAGCAGTAGTCTTTATTGCTCACTAAGTTGGCATGTGAATGATAAAAATATAAAAACTAGTAATACTGCGAAAACTATATTAGAACTGTACTAGAAATGTTTTTATTAATATATTAAAAATGTATGTAGTTTACAGATTTGCTGCTCACGAAACTTTATTTATTATGAATGTTGAAAACAAATATTTTTTGGAAATGGAGTAGCTTTTTCAGATTTCCTTTGATAAATAAAAAGTTCAAAATACTAGCAGCTATTTATTTAAAATAGCACATTTTTGTTAGAACACAAATCTGTAAAAAGATTCGCTGGTCTACTCTTGAATGCACCATGCGGAATGAAAAATTTCTTTAAAAACAAAATCTACGTCAAATTCAATGTCTGTTGATTCGTATGTTCTAATGTTAAAAAAAGGTGGACGGTTTCCACCGTAAAAAGCAGCAACATCTGTGTTCAGATTATTGTAATAATGAAAAAAGAAAAATTTAGTATTATTATTACTGTTGAAACAAATATTTGTGGAAAGTGTTGATAACATGTTTTCAGGATCCTTGATAAACCAGAAAGTTCAAAGATTTAAAGCATTCTCATTCAATAGACATTTGTTAGACACACAAATGTGAAGGTTTGGCTGTTTATTTAATGAAACCTGCTGAATAAAAACTATTATTATTTTTTTTCAATTGACATTTTAACACATTTATATATACCAAAGAGATTAGACAAAAAAAAAAAAAATCTGATTAAAAACCAAGAAAATAGTAAGCAGAACAAACACCCAGGTACTGTGCACAAAATACACTCCCTTATTCAAACCCCCAGGCCAAAAAGAGGACAGCTTGTTCTTTAAAGGACAGATAACTGCGAGTGTATTGGGGGGAAATGTGCATATAGTATTTGCATTAACAAAACACCAATTTTTTAAAACACTCGGAAAGGTAGACTCTAGTCTGCGATGGCCTACTAAGGTGTCAAAGCCATTCCATACTTTACGTAAACCTAACGCTAACAAAACGAATGTGGGACGGTTGCTGACAATGAGGACAAAAATATAAAAACCGAGACATTCAACAACCACTGAAACCCCCCCCCCCCCCCCCGAACTTCCCCCGTCATATAATGTCGTAGAGGGAGGTCCACGGTGTGTTGAGGTGTGAGATGGAGAGTATAAGAGCATTGTGTGTTTGAGAGAATGTCAGTCGAGTGGCTAAATAACTGCACACCGTCTGAAACCAAGAGGCCAACCAGGGCTGGCCAAACAAAAACAGCATCATGAAAGCCACGGCACTACACAGAGCCAGTCAAGAGCTTCATCAACACACAACAGACCAGCCAGTGAACCAGAACAACTGATGAACACATATCACTTCACATGCAGAGAGACAGTGTTAGAGAGAGAGGAAAAACACCAGTCTGTACTTCATGATTTTATGAAAATGAGAAACCGGTCTTATTTGATTAAAAACACAGCAAACAGTTTGTTGATGTTTGTTATAAGCAAATGCTGTATGATCTGAGATTAAAGACAAAGAAAATATGGCCTGATATGCAACATGGGAAATCACAAGCATGTCGTTATTGGGTGATTTTGAAAGCTTTTTCCTGAAAAGCATTACAATATGCTTCTATGCATTAACATTGTGTAATGCAATAGCGTAACAAACTAACACTTTACTTGAAGGGGTGTGCATAAGAATGACATGACACCTTCATAATCATGACATGTCACACGTCATGAATATGAAGGAGGTTTTCTGCCAGTTATGCAAAACTGTATAAGTGTCATGCGTCAGTGGTCATTTTAAATGCAAAATATGCCAGTATTGACCCTAACCAACCTAAACCTACCCTTACCACTAAAAATAGCCCTAACAAAGGGACATCTCAAACAATGTAATCGTTGCATTAAAAATAAAGAACTGAGCAAATGACATTAAGGGAAGTTGCATAAAAAGCATAAAAAAACCTTCATAGTCAGGACATGTCGTCAGGCCGGATTATGTGGTGTTTCATGTCATGATTATGAAGGTGTCATGGCAGTCTTATGCACACCCCTTCAAGTAAAGTGTAACCCAAACGACCAATTAATTATATTTCTACAGTATATATTAATCTAAAATGTTAATGTTTACATACAAATACATTTTTATTTTTAAAGTTGTATAAAGCAACATTAGTTGATGTATTATGAACTAAAGTGACTTAACACTTAGAAAATATTAACCTAAATTAATAAATGAAAAAAAGAAAAGAAAAAGTAAAAATTTAAAAAAAAGTTGTTCTATAGTAATTGTATATATAGAACAGATATACTAGCAATAGTTTATATGTTCTATAGTAATACACTAACATTTAAGAGTCAGTAAGATTAAAAAAAAAACATTTTAGCAGAATCTGCTTTAAATAAAAAAAAAAAATTGAAAGATTTATTCAGCAAGGAGGCATCGTATTATAATTAAAAAATCCTATCGTCAAATAAATTCTGTTATTCTGTATGGTCTAATTTAAGAATGTATCACTGTTTCCACCAAAATAAGCAGCACATCTGTTTTCAGCATTGTAATAATAAAAAAACAACTGTTTCTCAAGCATCACTCAGCATATTAGAATGTTTTCTGAAGGATCATGTGACACTGAAGACTGGAGTAATGTTGGAAAAAAAAAAACCCATTAAGATTTGTTTATCACTCGAATTTTTAAAATGTATTAAAACAGAATCAGTTATTTTAAACTATAATAATATTTCAAAGCATTACTGTTTTACTGTTGATTAAGACTTCAAATGATTTTTGTAGCCTTGGTGAGAAACAATTTATTTTACCTTCAAAAACAATAAATAGTCCAATCCCAAACTTTTGAATGGTAGAGTATATTTTTCAAATATATATGCAGCATATAAGGGTTTGTAAAAAAAACTGGGTCAGTATGTAGATAAAAGCTTCAAAAAGGAGCAACAAAAAGCCAGAACTAATATTTAAAACTTATGCCACGAAAAAAAAAACTAAATTATGAAGTCCATTTGTAAAAAATGATGATGTATCTGGTTTTAGTCCACAAAATGTGGTGATTTTGAATAGCCCTATCATGTATGGTAGCAAGAGTGTGTGTATGTGTGTAGCAGAGCCGAATGTGTCCCAGTCTGTGTTCCTGTGGGTGTCAGAGAACTAACGCCCCTCACGGCTCAGCTCGTCTGCAGCAGCTGTGAGTGTGGGAAAGTCCTGGCTACTCCGCAGTCAACTCCAGCCAGTCTCACAGAGACACGGTCAATGGCCCTTTCTCAAGTCTCATCTGACCCCTAGAGACGATCGCATTTCACATTGAACATTATGACTTTTCGGCCACATCGATCTGAATTGCACATTTCGTGTTCTCCGGGAAAACAGTGCATGAAATCACACAGTGAGGAATACATTTGAATCAGTTCTGATCTATCATTAGGCAACACCACAAAATCAAGAGTGCTGCTGCTTAAAAGTAGTGTAGTGAAAGTAGCATCTCACACCCTATTACTTAATCAATCCATGTGTACAGCAACCTGAAACATTTTTGGTGCCAAGCATAATTATCTGACAGATATTTATCCAAGCATCTCCAATATCACTGCTTTCGTCCTTGAACTTGGGCACAACCCATCCTTAATGGCTCACAGTCCTGGTCATTACAGAGTTATGCCGTCTTCTGGAAAGCAGTCAGTGAACTCATACCGAGCAGTGATTATGTCTGGCTCTCAGTGGCTGGTGTCAGGACACTGACGGACAGGAGAGAGACTGGGGAAGAGGGTTATTGTTGTCAAGAAGAGCTGGCAGGCCTGTGGAACATTCCCTTTGTGGAAGGGAATGAAGAGATACCGCACCATCCTGCACTTTTCACATGGGAGCATCACTTCTCTCCAAACTACTGAGGGTAGTTACAGATACAGACCGAACAAGCTACAAGCTTCCAACGTTCCACTTGACCTAAAGGCTATGATGGCAATTGTGTGATTACAGTCTTCCAGGAAATTATGCAAGTCATTATAAGGCGCTCTAAAATAAAAATGCTGTAAATGGGTTGAAGCATCAGTTGCAGTTTTATAAATTATTAAAAATGGTTATTGGGTGATAATGGAGAGTCGTTCCAAAGGGAGGGTTTGAAAGCTTTTCCCCACAATGTCGTCATGGGATGATGATTTTGATGGTTTTTCTTCTTTCCTCAATAAAGACAATGGTCTTCAAAACGGCTCACATGCAAAACATGACAACCTAAACATCACAAGAATTAATTTGATTTGGGTCTGGAACGCAGTTAAGCTCCAAGACATGTTCCAGTTTATTGTGTGCTGTTGTCTTAGTCTCAGTCTGAGCTCGCTAGCATCTGCTTTAGCCATCGCCATTTGTTTTGGTATTACTAGGGGGGCTGTGGAGGTGGGGTTATTCAGTGGTCAGCCAAGGTATCTGATTCGCTAGACTAGGAGGAAGGGAATCCTGTCCTGTCTAGGGATGTGCAAATCTACATATTTGAAAATGCAAACGTTAGAAAGGACTGCATCTTAAAAAAACATAATTGATAGCGGGGTACCAAAAATATTGCCAAAAAAAGAAAACAATAATTAAAAACAATGTTTGGAGCAAGATTGTGCTTTTTTGAAAAAGGCTCTTGAGCTCGCCAAGACTGCACATGGGCTGAAAAATACAGTAAAAACAGTAATATTTGTAAAACAATATTGTCAATCAAATAACTCTTTTATTTTAAATTTACATTCATGGGATGGCAAAGCTGAATTTTGAGCACCTATTACTCCAGTCTTCAGTGTCACATGATCCTTCAGAAATCATTCTAATATACTGATTTGGTGCTCAAGAAATATCTTACTATTTTCAACAATGAAAACAGTTGTACTGCTTTAATATTTGTGTGGAAACTGTGATACTTTTATACAGGGTTCTTTGAGGAATAAAGTTCAAAAGAACAGCATTTATTTGAAATAGAAATAGGTTGTAACAACAGTTTTCACAACAGTCACTTTTGATCAAATGAACGTGTCCTTGCTGAATAAAAGTATTATATACATACATACATCCATACTTTTTTGCATTAAACATATGATTCGAGCAAAACTCCTGAACAGCAAAATGGAAAAGTAAGAAGGCAGCCAAATGTTAATCGCAGGCCAGCAGCCACAAAAGTCGCTGTCATGCCCATCTCGCCAACCAACCAGATCCCAGTCACACCAGAGTGGGTGCTGGGAACAGGTGGGGAGGCTTTACGGGGTCATCGGGGCAGCCCTAGAGTTTGGCTGCCCTCTCTTTCGCCCTGCCTCTGCGCACAGCTGGCTGGCTGCTCCGCATCCCGTTGCCCCTCTGCTATCTTGGCACAGCTAAGAGCAGAGAGCTCCAAAGTGACTGCTCTTTTTTTTTTAGGGCTGAAATGAAAATCCTGCTGTCTGAAGTGTGACTGGGAGAGCAGGGAATACAGCGTATCTGAGTGCGTGATCTCCGACAGTGCTGACACAGAAGACACCCGAGGGAAAGAAAGCAATAGTTCATCCCCGTTTGTGTGCGTTGATATGATCAAATATACATATAAATAATGTGCATATGAGCATGCATGTAAACGGGCTGTCCCAGCTGCTGTGTTTCTCTGATATACAGCTCACCCCTCTGGGGTCACCTGCCTCCAACACAAACAGATGCTGCTGACGCAAAACGGTTCGGTCCACAGTGTTCCTCTGTCACAACGCTTCCATTCCAAGAACCCTAACAGGAAACAAAGGGGGAGACTCCAGGGCAGAATCCTGGAGGAGGGAACAAGGGTTTCCCAAAGGTTGGCCTTGACTCCTGTAATCAAGCTCACGCAAGTGTGGCACCTGGAGAATAAAACCCGAGCCAGTCAGACAGTAAATCTGTGCCGAAAATTGTGTGTCGTTTGGAAGACCTGGCTCTGAACCTGCTGACGGTGTGATCTTGCATTTTCCACTCTCTCAAGTCATACTACCTCCATCAAATCCTACTGCTGGATTGGATTTTTAGAGCTCTTCTAAAGTCAAGCACACAGACGGTTAGGAAGGTGTCGTCAGTACTGGGACATCTGGTTTTAAATTGACCTGTGATTCTGATAAGACGTTACAGCAAGTAAAACTGATTAAAATGATCAAATCTCTTTTAAAAGACTGTCAGAACTTGTTTTAACATAAGGTTTGGGTTAAGTGTATAAAATGAACAATATTACATGAAGTAGTGTGCAAGCAGTGTTTCTGAATTTCCTTTCAAACATGAAGATATGTGAAAAAATGCACCATGAAGAAGAAAAAAAAATAGAATATAGCAGCTAACATCTTGAGAGTTCAAAAGTTAAAGTTAAAGTGTGTCTCTTCACTCATTCTTCAGGTTTTGGCTCTTGGCCGCATGCCAGACCGAGCAGAGCTTGCATAATAACAAACACGTTTTTGCAGGAACAACAAAAATGCCACAAGCTGAGGAAGGTCAACAATATTACGTCAATGATGAACTTTTTCCCACAATGGTATGCTTCAGGACTAAATGGCCCATCGCTATTTGGCTTTGTTCTGCTTTATACTCATCAAAAAAGTCAACATTATAAGAGTCAAAAAGTAACAAAGAACCACAAGCAAACGTGTTTAGAAAGTACCAGAACTACAAAGAGAAAACAGAAAGTTATGGTGTTGATTTGACAAATTATTGAAGCCAACCCACGTATGTAAATTATCTCAGCCAGTTTGACATCACTACAATAAAAATGTACACTTAAAAAGTTGGGTGGTAACACATTTAATGTTTCTAAATTAGTCCTACGCTCACCAAAGCTGCATTTATTCAGTAAAAACAGTAATGTTGTAAAATGTCAAATACATTTTTTTATTATAATGCATCTAAAATATTTTCACAATATATAATATATTTTTAATATACCGTACGATCCTTCAGAAATTATTGTAATATACTGATTTGATGCTGCATTTCTTATTAGAAATGTGTAGTCCTTTCTCCTGTCCGCGGCCCTTCCGAGGCGCCCGAAAACAGAGGCTCTGCTATTAATATGTGTGGAAGCTGTGATACATTTTTTTTTACAGGATTCTTTGATGACGACCAAATTTCAAATTGCAGCATTATTTGAAACAGAATCAATTGTTATTTACTGTTCCTTGGACCAATTACAGTGCATTAGAAGTATTATTTGTTTAAAAAACAAATTTGACGAGTAGGTACCTAGCATATAGTGCTTTGTTCTTTGAAAAAACTATTAAATAAAAAAATATAGATTTTTTAAAAATAAAGATTTTTTTTTTATATTCACTGGCCCCACAACATATAATGAATACCTATTTTTTGTAGTATATTACTACATATAAGGAATTTATATTTTTCTTAAAATGTCAACTCAACGAAGAGCTATAAATTCATATAAAACACACTTCAGGCTCCAAAACAATCATAAGTCATAATACCTTAGTGATATTTAAACTGCAAAATATGACATATTCAATTAGCTATAAAAGCTATAAATTTTTTTACAAGTCCAAAAAACAACAACAACAACAACATGTACATGACCAACAAACATAAAATATAGTAATAACCCACTTCCGTCAACTGCTCTGTAAAGTCACTGGCCCTGAGCCACCAGGCCTTCCTTTATTGATCCCTGAATAAACAAGAAACATTCACAACAAAAGTTGAAGCAGGTTTTGTTAAAGTCAGTTTTGAAAGTTTATCCAAACTGTTCCAGGGTGAGCACATGGTGTTCTAGCAGGAGTGTGTGACATATTGACTGACTCTCTCAAACTCCGGCTGATAGGACAGTGTGAAAAGTCTAGAGCATGAAAGGTGAAGCAGCCTCATTCGACCAATTCCAACTCCTCCCCTGCCTTTCTATTTATTATTGTCTTCTGGAACCTTTCATTGCAAAACAAGTTAAAATACAAGCTCCACAGGATCAACAGGTATACAATATTTCCAAGCCACATGAAAAAACATTAGCATTTTAGGAGTATCATAAAATCAATTTTTTTTCAGCTTATTGCACCCAATATGTTTAGCAGCTTAAGGACATAACAACAGCTAGCATATTGCATCCATACGGCAACGTTAATGCAAGCCATCAGTGTACTTTTGAGATTAGATTCTGTGAGGTAGTTTGATCTGAAGTTAAAGCACAGCACTCAATAAATCACACACCCAATTAATAGTTTCAGGCAGGTGGCATTTCATATGGGTTCAGCTTTATCTGCATCCATTATCCTCTACTGACCTAGACCTCAGCTGTTCAACCCAGTACAAATAGGTGCCCTACCGTCATGAACACCCTCAACAGTCCCTCTCGATGATAATGCCTCTTGAGCTTAGCCTTCATTTGTCAGACCACCAGTTGACCAAGTTTATCTACTTTTAGCAGATATTAAAAAACTGCACACAGTTTCGAAATATATAAGTACTAATTATTTCTGGCGTTCTTGACCAAGCTTTGTCAGTCCGATATCATTTGGATGTAAATATAAATTAAAATTAGCTATTAATAGTATTTTGACACTATAAATATAAATAAATAAATAAGCAAGCAAGCAAAGTACTGGAACATTCTTTAACACATTTATATGGTGCCTTGACTAAGCTTTGTTAGTCTAATATCACCTGAATGTTAATCTACACTACTGCAGAATTATCTATGTACTTTTTACTTCAATACTAATAAAACTACCAATAAAAAATAAGTATTTAATACAATAAAAGAGTCAAATCAAATAAATCAAAAAATAAAATATTATTAAAATATACTTTATTTGTCTGATGTCATCTAGATTTAACTGAAAGTTGTCAGCGCATTTCTTGTGAAGCTGACGTGCAACAGTACAATAAAACTGTTCAGAAATGTTACCGAACATGATCCAAGATTGACTCCAAAGTAGCCTTTGACTTCCCCTGTTGTCACCATCAAGAGCCAGTCATATATTTTATGTAAGTGACTTTGAAAGGAAGGGGCAATAAATAGTGTTTCCTGACAGACAGACGTTTATGCAGTAATTGCCTTGTAAATGAAGGCTGAACGAACACAGGCCACTGTTCCTTAAAGCATGATGGAACAGAAGACACATGAACTCGCACACATACACACACACACACACAACGACAGCCTCACGCATAATTGATCCCTCAGAGTTTCTCCAGAACTCCAGTGTTAACATTACACCCCATAACGTCTCCAAAACGTCAACATGCTGGATACAACACGTCAAGCCCTGGAATTTTTCGCTCTGTGGTGCACGGCTCATGCCAGACTGATTTGTGAAGGCCAAACACACAAACAACGCTGGCAGAGAGGCGTCCTCTCATGCGGAGGGGAAAGAGAGTCGGAGCACAACAGGAAGACTCTACCTGATATGGCCATGGCTGCCACATAGGCCCAGGCTGGAGGCCTTGTAAGGGAACATCTGGCTTTATCTTGGAATCAGCGTGGACAGACCTCTCACATAAACACAGGTGCTCTGGAGCTCTAGAGCGCTGCAGATCTCCAGTCACTAACAAGCCTGTGAACGGCGCCGAGCTGCCATCTATTAGAGAACCCAGAGAAACAAGTGGACGCTTGGGGCCACAGGCTTCTTAACTGCTTATCAAAGCGATCAAATAACCATGAGTTCTTCTTCTTGCTTAACTCTTACATACATATCAATCATATCCAATGAATGAACTGTAAATCAGGGGTCTCGGACTCAAATGACCTGGAGGCCTCTAACCAGGTGGTGCCGCTGACAGCCAGTCAAACCGTTAAAAACCAGTTACCACATGACAGAAAAGTAGGCCATAAGTTTATATATTGTATGTGAAATGATAATTAATAAATAACTAGTTAAATATAAAATATTACATATTTCTTTTATATACATTAGAAATTATAGTAATAATTTAATTAAACAATGAGGAAATATATTAAAAATAAAATAGATTATAATTAGGCAGAACATATTATATTGTATATTTTATATACATTATAAATTATAAGAAAAAATTTACAAATAAAAAAGCATTTACAAATAATAAAAACTAATGAAATAAAATAGCATTAAAATAGCTGGCTTGGATGTAACTCTCATAAGAAATATAAAAGAACTGAAAATATATGTCAATCAATGAACACACATGGTTTGTGTAAATAATATTATTTTAGCTGAGCAAGTAGCTGGTCTGGAAACAGGCCTTCCAGTGTAGACGGCACTGTTGATTAGTGGGATCGATCTGGTTTGTGTCGTGACAAGAGGCGTGGTCAAACTTGTTTGATGTATGGGAGCATGCAGCATGCATGTTTGTTGTCCTAGGGTACAGTTTAAATTTGTATTTAAGGCCTGCAAAAAGCCATGCAGAAAAATATTTAGCCTACTGTATTTCAGGCTACTGTTACTAAGGTATACCTCGCTTTGAAAAGTGTATATCCCAGTTAGAATGCATATGTTAATATTAACATATGTTTTTATTTTTATATTACACAAACCAAGAGATGAATTGAAATGGTTTTCTGTAAGTAAACAACAGCATCCTGGAATATTACATTAAGATACTACCCAGTTTACACAGTTTATCAATAAACACGCAGCTATGTTAAGACAAGACACTAGAGGCAAAAACAGTTGTTTTTATTTCCATTACTGGAAACTTTGGAGATTTTGGGATATTTGCGTTTTCATAAAAATGTTGTTTCAGACTAATGGGAAAGAAAAACATCCAAAATACACGTTAAGGTGGTAATTATTTATCTATAAATGCAACTTTGAATTATATTACATATTTAACATATATAATATAATTATACTATAATAAAATTCTCTTCTAGTATAATACTATTTAAAGGTAATTTTCTCACAAATTAATTAAAATAAAACAAAATTACAAGGGGGTTGTTACGATATCATTTGTCTGATTTTATGTAAACTTTTATTAAGAAAAATGATGAAAATCGCTTTTTTTTTGTGGCTATTGACAGTATTTTCCTCATGCATGGATATTAAGAATACTAAAACTGGAAAAAAAAAACAATTGACTAATATGACAACAAATGAAACTGAATCTGGCTTTAGCGAATGTTCAGATTTTTGTTCTGTAAGTGTATGCAAGTGAGTGCATATTTAATTAGATAATGCCCCATTTGCATATTTAAACAATTTTAGAAAACTTGTAATACTCTAACCTTTTCAATAATCAATCAACTGGGAAAGTATGGTGATATCTATTACCCAGTTCACCTGGGGTAACTTGACAGTACTGAATACGACACTAAAAGTCGCAGCAATGGTACAAACGGCACACATTGACAAAAGCGAATACTACCAGCAATAAGGGATTTCATAGAAAGCTTTCAGATGATTGTGGCAGTGTTAAGCATTGAGCTCACAGGGGGCTTGTTGTTAAAGAGCAGAGGGCGACGAGGAAGAGCTCTGAGAGCTGAGAGGGGATCAGGGCAGGAAAGATCAGCCATCTAGTGTGCAGCCATAGTATGTGATGCCTGCCCTTGCTTCACAGTGGGATCTCACATGCGCAAACAGGACTTCACGCTAACATGTTCTCTGTCTTACACAAGAGTCTGGCCAAGAAAGTAATACAAGACAAGACTGTAAACCGAACTAATCTTCCTCAAACTCACTGCCACAGCCTGTTATCGTGATCTTGCACTGCTCTGCCTGCTATCAATCAGCACAATCAAATCATGGGTATTCTGGCCAAAACAAAATATCAGACACTGACATTGCTTTGAGAAAAGCCTGAAAAATGCCCTCTTGTCGTCAAATGTGAGCGTAATGACTTATTTTACGAGAAACATAAAATGGTCCTTTGTTGGCAAGGCGAGTGTTGTTCTGGATCAAGAGTCCAAATCGTGACAGGAGAGTGTGAAATGTGTAGAACACTGTGTATGTACGTATGTGAGAAATAAGATGGGAGAAATCAGAAACGCAGGCATCATATCAAACAAGGCCTCAACAACCCAAGGAAGCATTAAATTGATCAAATGTCACAGTAAAAACATTTATAATGTTACAAAAGTTTTCCATCATCTAAATTGTTGTTGCTTTCAATTGAAAAAAGTATCATGGTTTCCACAAAAACAAAAAATTAAGCAGCACAAATGTTTTCAACGTTCATAATAATAAAAAAATGTTTTTAAGCATCATCTCAGCATAATAGAATGATTTCTGAATGTTGATGTAACACTAAAATATTAAATAGAAGACTTTTCTTTAATGTAAAACATTCACACTATTAGAGTATTTTTGATCAAATAAATGCAGCCTTGCATGGTGAGCAAAAGACAATTTTCAAAAACATTAAAAACAAAAAAATCTTCCCAACCCTACACTTTTTAAGAAGTATATTATGAAAATCAATTTGAAAACTTACACCACACTTTAGAGTCATTAAATAAAAAAAGCAGTATAAAATAACACCAATATAAAAAATTACTATTTGAAAATGAACTAGATTTTTCCTTTTCATTATTTTAGAGATTCTTCTGTCATTCACTTAAATGCATAGCATGGTCATCACAAATGGTGCCACCAAGAAACCGTTTTTAAAAATACACCTGATGTTATTCCCTGCCTTCAGTTCATGCTGCTCCTTCACTCCTCAATGATTCAGAACCAACTTAACACTCACTTCAAGATAAAGCACTGTCTGAGTGAGCTGAACACGGATATTACTGGATTGATTTAATTATATATTTTTGTTGTTTTACTCATCCGTGTATTTTTATTTACTTTACTACTATTGTCATTATATTTTTTTCTTTTCCTAGCAACTCTCAACTGACGTGAAATAATTTTTTATTACAAAACCTTTGAAAAAATGTGTTTTGTTTTGCTTTGTTTGTAACTTTATTAAAGCACTGCCAGGTTCTTCCTGGATCTTATCAGTTCATCTATAGAACAAAAAATACCACACAAAATTATATAGATGTTCCATTTATGCCCATTTTCAGCCTGAAAACTGTACGCCTTTCAATCTGAACTACATTTTTACTAAATCATTCAATTGATTGCTCTTAGTTAATCATAACTGGCTGCTAAGTAAAATTAAAGATCCCAAATTTGTAAAGTAGTAGTAGACTAAATCCCAAACACTCCAGAGTCTATAGCCACGTGTCTCGTGTCATCTAGTGTGAGCATTATTTTTCACATCACTGTGGTGCTTTAAAGTTCGAATATCAGATATAAACCCTATATGAACCCAAACAGAGAAAGCTCTCAAGCGCAAACCAGCTTCATCCGAGAACGGTAGAACAAACTGTCTTATTCAGAGAATGCAGAATACCCACAGCACTGACACTAGCTTGTTCAGTGATACAAAAGAAGCATTCAAAATCAATAAAAGGGAAAAAAAATAACTTAAAAACTAATTTGGGGGGGATCATGCATGGTATCTTCATGAATGAGTTTGTTTCCCAATGTTGTTATGGTTAAACAAGTTGGATGAGGTAAGAGGTGATAAAGGGAAAAACACATTAGTTGGCCAAAGTCACATCTTTGGAATGTGGTGGCTAGAGGGAATTTCTTAAGCAAGATCTCTTCAGGATTACTAATTGACTATAGGCTGACTCTCTGGGCAAGATTAGCCGTGTTTCAGTTCCTAAATGTGTTTCCAGAAACAAAACAAAAGCAATTCACTGACAGAGGAAAAAACACATGGATTCGGATTAAAAACTTTTAGTGATTACTTGCAAAAAACACATTTACACTATTAAAATCGAATTATTTACTAAGAATGATATTTTGCTGTAAATATTGCATGGGCTGTTTTTGCTTACATAAAACATGCAATGTTTTTATGTGCCAAACCCCCAATGGAATTGAGTTTTCCCTAAGCAAACATTTGTTGATGCCTTTCTCATAATTAACAGACAGTAAATAATCTTTTTTATTTGCCCATAGAAAAACAAACACAAATTAACTATTATCATGCCTCAGTGTAGTTACCTTCGACATGTGGTGTCAATTTGCACTAACCAAACAGCATCTCGAAAAGAGCAAGGCATGTGAGGAATGCAAAAAGAATACTTTCCACTTGATCCCCAAGGGGCTTTAAAACTGTTATCATGATACAGACTCTCCAATCACTTTTTAGGAAAAGAAAAACAGCGCAAACACAGCGCACAGCTGACTAATGAGTTATAGGCAGCGAGAACATCCCCAAAAATAGTAAACGGGCCCGGAGCGGCTCCTGCTAAATCATGTTCCTCGGTCCTCGTCCTAAAGGCTGAGCCAGCATCAATCAAAGATCTGCCACATTCAGGTCTTTAGGATATCTGTAACATTCCCAAACAACCACTGCAAGATCTTCTGCTCCTTCTATCCTACTCCAGATCTGATTAGAGGGTAACTGCATCACAATCATCACTTTAAACGTAAACAGGTGAGTCTTGTTCGCTAAGGGAAATTGGGATTTCCGTTGAATTTAAGTTGTTTTTAAAAGCCTTTATGAAATTCGTTGACCTCAGGCTATCAAGATGTAGATGAGTTTGTTTCTTCAGTTTTGGGTACACTCTTAAAAATAAAGGTGCTTCAAAAGGTTCTTCACAGCGATGCCATAGAAGAACCATTTTTGGTTCCACAAAGAACCATTCAGTCAAATGTTCTTTAAAGAACCATCTCTTTCTCACCTTTTTATAACCTGAAGAACCTTCAAAGAAGCTTTTGTGAAACAGAAAGATTCTTCAGATATTAAAGGTTCTTTATGCAACCATTTAGACAAAAAGGTTCTTCTACGGCATCGTGAATTCGCACCTTTATTTATAAGAGTGTAGGGGTGGGCGATATTGGCAAAAATATATCTCACATTTTTTGAAATATCACGATTAATGATTTTATCACGATTCTTTGTCATGTTGGTTTTACTATTTTGCAACTTGTCTGAGCATTAAAGCCAAACTAATTTCCCAATTATCAAGACAAAGCCTTTCAAGGTGACAGAATATAAAAAGAACGGTGGATATTTAGGATAAAGTGGGCGAAGATCAAAATCTTTGTCATTATTTTATCTTTGTTAAAAAATAAGAACAAAGATACACATTACAAATAAACATAATATACAAATAAAACAAACAGTGTTTTCTTTTTTCAGGTTCAAGGTGATGTATTTAGCAGGAGCATTCAAGAAACTGAATGAACAAAAAGAAATAAACCGACTGATTCCTATTAAAGCAACTGTATTAAAGTTTTTCAGTCAAGAGTAGTGAGTGACTTTCCTCTTTGTGTTTTGTTGTTTTATTAACATTAAAGAAATAGTTCACCCAAAAATAAAATTCTGTCATCTGTCTCTCAATTCTGTCATAGTGTTTTATTTTTATACCATCATTTACTCACTCAAAAATTGTTTAAACCTGAACGAGTTTCTTTCTTCTGAGAATAATGCTCTTGAAGGAAAGTGGAAAACAACAGTTGCTGTCCACCCGGCTTTCCTAGTATTTTTTCCTCTAGTAAATTGAATGTGGACCAGCAATCTTGGTTACTCATATCTTAAAATATCTTCTTTGTGTTCAGCCACAAGGAAAGAAATTAATACAGGTTTGCGGGACCACATGTGGTGGTAAAATAATGACGAAAATTAAAGTTAAGGGTGAACTATCTCGTAATGAATGTCGGCAGCATGTTTAGTACGGTCCTTTAAGACCTGCATGCATACTATACAGGCACGGGAATCCAATTTCTCTCAACTGTTTACTTTTATTAGACAAACCAACTGAGTCGATATGTAAACCTTGTCGTGTTTTGACAGTATTAGCGGCTAAAGATAACTTAGTCCAGTAATCAGGCGCTGTTTTTAGCTTGCGCACGGACATCAGAAACAGCACGTGAATTAAATGTTTAAGCGGTATTGCTTTAAAACAGATGCAGATAATGTAGTTTTGTGATTGCGCATATGTGCAGTGTCCCGTGAGAGTAACTCTACCACTGAGTTAACACCGATGTTAATGTATGTCGCGTTGTACAGTATATTGATACGGAGGCGCCAGAACTGCAACTGATAGAATGTGCGCTAGGCACGAATACTATGACTATCTTCGATGAAAGCAGATCGTGAACATTTTATCGCTACGATCAAACATATAATATCGCACACCCCTAGTTTTGGGGAAATTTAGCATTACATCACATGCTCACCAATTGATCCTCTGCAGTGAATGGGTGACACCAGAATAAGAGTCCAAACAGCTGATAAAAACATCACAATAATCCACAAAATTAATTAACGTCTTGTAAAGTGAAAAGCTGAGTGTTTGTAAGAAACAAAACCATCAAGACATTTTTAACTTCAAACCATCACTTCTGGCCAAAATATGAGCCAAACCAGACAGATGCTTTCTCTACTGGAATAATTTCTTCTCCTTCTCTCACATTATAATCCACCAACATAATTGATTGTTTTCACTTCTAAATGGTACCTGATCTGTGCACACTTCTTCCCTGATACAGATAAGACGACCTTTTTACTGGAGAAAGCAATAGTTAGAGGACTCATATTTTAGCTAGAAGTTAAAAAAACGTCTTGATGGATTTGTTTCTTACAAACACACAGTTTTCACTTCACAAGGCATTATTGGATGGACCGGAGTGACGTGGAGTCATGTGGGTTATTGTGATGTTTTATCAGCTGTTTAAACTCTCATTATCACGGCACCCATTTGCTTCAGCAGAGCCAGTGGTGAGCAAGTGATGCAATGCAACATTTCTCCAAATCTGTTCCGATGAATAAACAAAATCAACTAAATCTTGGGAGGCCTAAGGGTGACAGTTTGCGCATTTTTTTCCCTTTAATTACATTGTCTTAATGATTCATAAAGGTTCCTCTGCCTACGTGCGGCGAGCATGTAACCGGGTAACGTCAAGCTCGCATCCGTGGCGCCCCTAAGCAGGTTTTACCTCAGTGGCCTGTCATCGAGGATACAGGTGCCCATCAGAGCACTGAGCTTCTTTTGTCCTGTGTGCCATGATGCCGAGAGCGAAAATGATACGGGCTGCGACAGGGATCGTGATAGGGCTTCTGGTCATACATCCCTTCCTATGTGTACGCAGGGCCGTGTTTGCTGTCATCGGGCCAGGGAACTTTAACTCTCCACGAGCGCCTGTCTGTGTGCAGCTGAGAAAGGCTTTGCCGTGCTCCTGTATGATCCCTGTTGCACGGCACTGTGTGAGCCCTGCAGCTGCTGCAGTCATTCTCCGGGCACGAGCGAAGAGGAGCATCACGCTCCCTTTCCCAAGAGCCCGTTCCCTCTTAAAAGCACTTCAAAAATGGGACAAAAAGTTTAAAAAGACGCCTCAAGAAAATTATCCTATATGGAAGCTTATTTCTGCCACGGGATACAAAAATAAAAAAGGGAACTTGTTTCACAATTATGACTTTTTTTCTTCAAAATGTGAGATAAAGTCAGAATTCTGAGACATAAACTGAGAATTCGGAGAGAAAAGAAGTCAAAATTGCAAGATTTTAATTCTGATGTTACTTGTGAGATATAAACTCGCAATTCTGAAAAAAATTGTGGAGATATAAGCTAACAATAGCGAGAAAAAAGCCCAAATTGTGAGACAATGTCAAAGTCATATTTTTTTATTTTTTATTCCTTGGCAAAAAAATAAAAATCAGAATTGCGAGATGTGAATTCAGAATTCAGAGGGGGAAAAAAAATCCAAACTTCTAGATGTAAACTCAATGTTTTTTTTTTTTCTCCCAAAGCGGCACAAAATCAATTCATATACTTTTAAATTAAATGTTCCCTCCTGGTGGAACGACCTGCCCAAATCAGTCCATCTTCAAGAATCGGCTAAAAAACACATCTCTTACATATTTATTTGACCCTCTAACTCTAGCACTTCTATTCTAATAGATTCTTATAAAAAAAATAAATTAAAATTTAATTTTGGACCCTTGCCGTGCACCTATTATAATATATATAATATATATTACTATATAATATATAATATATTAAAAAAACTAAACACTTGCTTCTTCTAATCTTTGCATTATATCAATGTTTTTCATTTTTATGTATTATACAATAATTAGATACTTCGGATTAAACAAAGCACAAAAGGCCTTAACATAGCTTTACTATATTTTTCTATTCTATCTGTTTCTTTTTTTTTATTTGTGACCCTGGACCACAAAACTAGTCATAATGGTCAATTTTTCGAAATTGAGATTTAGACATCATCTGAAATCTGAATAAATAAACTTTCCATTGATATATGGTTTGTTAGAATAGGCCAATATTTGGCTGAGATACAACTATTTAAAAATATGGAATCTGAGGGTGCAAAAAAAAAAATCTAAATATTGAGACCATCGCCTTAAAAATTGTCCAAATGAAGTTCTTAGCCATGCATATTACTAATCAAAACTTAAGTTTTAATATATGTATGGTAGGAAATTGACAAAATATATTCATGGAACAGGATCTTTAAGTAATAATCCTAATTGCTTTTTTGGAGTAAAGAAAAATCATAATTTTGACCAAACACTGTAATTTTGGCTAGTGCTACAAATATACCCAGAGACGTAAGAATGTTTGTGGTCCAGGGTCCAATATGATTAAAAAAAAAACCTAGCTGCGTTAAGCTAACTGAGACTTGTTATAGCACTTGCTTATCATTGCTCTTTTGTTGATTTTGATTGCTTCCATTGTCCTCATTTGTAAGTCGCTTTGGATAAAAGCGTCTGCTAAATGTCTAAATGTAAATGTAAATGATGTAGAGAATTAAGAAAAAAAGTCAAGATTTTGAGAAAAATGCAAAAAACTGACTTCTGACTGAATTCTGATTTTTTTTTTCAGAATTGCGCTGATAAACAGAATTGCAAGAAAAAAGTCAGAATTGCTAGATTAAAAAGTCAAAACAAATGTATTTGTTTTATTCCATGGCAGAAACGGACGTCTATATCCTAGCAAATGCCATGCTGTGTATATTTTTTTACATATACTAACACAAAAATAGTATATATACTGGCATGCAATTTGCATTTTTTTTCCTTTCTCTTCAATCAAAAAAAACTACAATCAACAATGGAAGCTCACTTGTCTGTTTCTTAGATGCCTCTATTCATTAACCTGGTGGGGAACAGTGTGTGTGTGTCATATGTGGCAGTTTGGGTGGTCCACGATTCTGATTTAATCTAGCGCAGCACCACCACCACCACCGGAGCGTGTGTCTGTGCGAGAGCTCACTAAAGTAACGAGTCTTCTGTGCTAATGGCCACGTGATTCCCACAGACGCCTATCACACTCTTCATTAAGCCACATGCTTGAGTGGCCTTCTTATCTCTCATGACAGCTCACGTCATTCATAACACACACATGAGCAAGTACACAAAGCCCTAAAGAGACATACACTGACACACAGGGTTTAACAGACAGTACTTTTATGCCTCATTACTTACATTTACGATGTTGTTTTTCTATAAACCTAGAAGAAATTTAGTAATGTACCATAAGAAATGGCAATGTTAAGATGTGAACAGACCTGAAAGACATTCACTAAATGCTCAATTTAAAAAAAAAAAAGTAGTCTTTTTAAGCAGAGACATTTACATTTTATATTTTTATGTTTTAATAATTATTGCATGATATATTTTGAAATATTTTATTTGCTAACAAAACCTGCATTGTACACAAACATACTTTAATTGTAAAATTAATTTCAAGAGTAAACTAACATTGATCACTTTAAAAAATACAGCGGTCCCTGCTTTGAATATCAGTTTTAAAATTTGAACCATACACACAAAGACAAAAAAAAAACTGACAGGATCAGAGCACAACTGCAAAAAGAATTATAAAAAAAGCCTAGTAAAATGCAATTTCTAAACCTATTAAAACATTGCAAAACATCTGCCTTTAACCATTTCATCTGTTGAAAAGAAGGACTTCCTGAGCAGCATAAACAAAGTCAAGAAAATTCAGGACAGGGCTCACGCGAGAGGGGGCGAGACGCCGGCACTGAAGTCAAGGCCCTTCTTTTGACACTAATGATTGACTTTTCCCCTCCTGTGAAATGCGACTGACGTCATCATAGCTGAAGCGCAAAACAGGGGGTGGGGGGAGGGGGGCCGGTGGAACGGCTACATTTTATTAGCATTACATTTTCACAGTGAAAACTTTTAATACAAAAGGAAATGTTTGGAATATTTAGGTCAGTTCTTCCAGGAGTTCAGGTTTCTGCACTGTAGTGAGTAACAGCGTTTCATAGTTTTGCCCTCTTTCAGTGGGGTTCGCTCTCAGCAGCTAAACACACAGACCTTCCTCTGTAGCCACCACTGACGTCAGCAGTCACCTAGCAACAGTCTTTTGGTGTAAAAGCAGCAGCGCTGACACTGTTTTCAAATAAGACAGAAACGGAGTGAGGGAGACAGAGAGAGAGAGAGAGAGAGAGAGAGAGGGAGAGACAGATGGCCAAAGTAAGAAAGAAAGAGGCAAAAAGGAGGAAAAAGGAGAGCAGCGACGCTTTTAAGATACTTGTGTTTCAATGGCATAATGTATTGCCACAGTAATTTAATGCTTCCTCAAACACACACGTATATGGAGCTTTATATTTTTAGGAAAAAAATCAGGTCGATTTGATTTAGCCAATACTTGCCGTGTCTTCACAGAATAATGTACACACTTGGGACATTAAAATAAAATTATGCCTCCCACACCCACACACACACACACACACAATTAAAAATAAATGAAATACTAAACATAATAATACTTGTGTTTCCAAAATTAAGTATTCATCCTGGAAATTACAGTATTAAAAAAATATATATTTAAAAAAAAAAAGCTTAAAATGATTTTGATTTATTTTTAGAGAATTGTGTATTTATTACAGTATTTTTAATGAAGCTCTCAAATTTTAATTGTCAAGTGTAACAACTCAAGTAATGAATAAACAAACAAATAAAATCTTGCATGCCTTTCATTCTCATGTCATGGAAATCAAAGAGCCAAAGCCAAGTTACAATCAGGATCTTTACGTAAATTGGACACAGGCTTCCCGAGCTCAGTAACTCACCCACAAACTCTACATTCGACCCACAATTCCCTCCTCCCCGTCAGACCTGACCATGTGTTCGTCCCCCCGCAGCCGGCCAAGCGAACAAACAGCTTTTTCAAATGCTGGACACATTCAAGGATCAACAAGCTCCTTGTGGACTTAAGAGCTACTAGGCCACCTTAAATGTTTGAGTGTCTGGGAACCTTATGGTGCAATAAACCTTTCCCGATAAGCCATGCAGAAAATCCCTGGGCCTACTTAAAACCAATGAGATGTGCTGAGTGTGTGGCTATTATAAAGAAGGAAGGTGTGCCAGACGTCCCCTGTTTTGACCCGCGGGTCTCCTAGCCCGCTTTCGACCCCGTCCGCAAAGGGAAGGTGTGAACCGTCACTTCAACACATCCAGGAAAAGCCACTTATCTCTCTACTGTTTCCATTAATGTCCCCAAAACATGGAGACACAAAGCACTGCATGGATACGGTGAGCGAGGAGCACGCGCACACACACACACACAAACGGCTGTGGAGAGAGAGTGAGAAAGGCCAGATAAGAAGCTGGGGAAATGAGGAACAGCCAGAGTACAATTTGACAAGAGTTTGGCTCGGACGGCTTGTCCTCAAATATCCCTTGTGTGCTAAATTAATAAGATTTATCAATGTTAATCATGTCAATCACATGTAATGTATTAAAGAAACCACTGCTGAACTCGTCTGAAAAAATACAGCAACTGGATGAGACATCAAGACAAATTAATAGAAATGATGCACACGTGGTCAAGGCTGTAACAAGAAGGAAAAAAAAGAAAAATGTAGTATTTAAAAAGTAACAGACCCTGTTAGTAAACCTGACTAACAGCAACACTTCAGCGCTTTAAGCAACCGCTGCAGCTCAGCTCGGCTTAGCCAGCATGAAAAACTAAAGAGCTGCAAGCTAATTGCTGGTGATCATGACGCAAACGGTTTCCAAGGTAACCGAGTTTTGGAGTAGCCGCTCCAGCATTTCCTCATCTGTTTGCACTCACACCAGCAGGCTGACAATGCACTCGCTGCATCCTGTTTCAGTCTGCAGACTCTGTTAACCCCTTCCTCCTTAACCTGGAGAGCTGCTGCGCGCTACAGTAATTACTCACGCCACAGGTGCTGTTAGGATCGGGTCGGGTGGAAGTCTGGGAAGAAACAAAATAAGAGGGGTTTTCGGGAAGTAACAGAGAGGAACGGCTGGTTTTATGTTGCGGTTCTTTGTGACTGTCTTCAAATGCAACAGACAACTTACGAACTGAGAGAGATGCAAAGAATGCAACTGAAAGCGTCGTCAAGCATTGAAATATTCCAGCTTGGCACGGTTCCTGGCACAACAGGACACATTTATCTACTGCTCCCCTCATAAAGAGCACATTTCACATTAAAACCAGCCGAACACATTATTAGATAATCTAACACCATTACATCGAGAATGCACTGCAAATCTAGCCGAGACAAAATAAAGTGCAATTTTTGTTTTGGGGGGGAGAGAGGATTTGCGTAACCAGTGTTAACAGATACAACCCACATAACCACCGATTTATACATGCTGCAAAAGGAAGGCAGTCACTCAGAAAAACAGCAGAACTTAATCCTAAAATGTGTTTTAAATTTTCAACATGTAAACATATACACGCACTCATACCAGTCCATTCAGAGAAGAGACCAAAACCTCACTCGCACTCCAATAATGGAAATAGATCACAGCGCTTCATCTCACACATAATAGGGCCAAGCCTCCCCATTCTCTTTTCACTTGTTTTAAAAGGCATTCTCAGAGATTCACACCCTGTTTCACATCACTTCATCTTTTTCATTTATGACTACGAATTACATTTTTGAAACGCATTGATGTCATTGTTTTTCAAGCTGTAATTTTCATTTCAAGAGAAATATTCATAGTGAAACTATCAGACCTCTACGAGAAAACACACACACAATGGTTTATCATGTCTCCGAGTGCTCGGTATGGACGGAGTGTTCTCTACTCTGATGCCGTTGAGGAGGCAGTCAGTAAATTCTACAAGGCAATAAGTAAAACTTGCCTTTTTTTTCTGTAGACATACTCTCATACGTCACCACTTAGTGACGTCAATGTTATATCATTCCACATGGCATTAGTGCAGGAGAACGTGACAGCTGAGAGGAGCTCCACTCCACTTTTCTACCGTCTCACACACACACAACACACATGCACCTTTCTCTCTCTCGCTCGCTCTCTTTGCTTTATATTTAAGGGTTGCTTAGAGGCATTGCTTGCCACTATATGACTACAAATACAACTGTGTATAATAAGTCTGGGGATGAATTTTAATTACTAAAAGAATTAGTAATTTCATTACTAAATTAAATAATTTTTCTGTTGCACTCAGATTTTTTTGTGTGCACTTACTAAAGGGATACAAGATGAAAATAAAAACAAAAATAATTTAATTTCATCATTTTACATCATTCATTTGAAAAAGACACTAATGCTGACTGTACTTACAATAACGCCACGCTATCTGTGTGACAGCCTTTGTCTCTTACTATTTTAAGTCCTCTGTATTATTACAGTAAAGCACAGTAACAGCTGATGTTTCAAAAGTCTCAATGAGACGTTAAGACTGTGGCACAACATTGTTGCACAGACCATGGCAGAAGGCCATGTAATACCACACAGGCTTTATTCCTTAAATACACACACACACACGCTTCATGTTGATGAGTAATTGCAAATGCTCCTGCTTAATCCAAAATAAAATGTAGAGACTGAATCAGAGCTTGAAGAGCTCCAGCTCTCACAGATAAACACACTAGCATCACATTCAGCAGAAGAGAACATTTCAGTATATTAAACTTAACAACTAATGGGTGAAGCATCAACTTTGCCAAAGCAAGGTAGAAAAACATTTAAATAAGATTTGTGTGTAACAAGGCCCTTATACCTAATGAAAAGATGCACTTATGCGATTGCTCCCTTCTTTTTTTTTTTTGAGTACCGTTTACATTTGTATCTTTTATTAAGCATGTTGAAGATGTTACTTTCCCCCCCCAAACCAGTTAAGCGCTAACCCCGTCTCACGGCCGATTTCATTGGTCAACTCACACAGTCTGTCACCTGTCAAGAAAAGTTCAGACTTCTTCAGAGTTAAAAAAAAAAAATCATGGATGGATCTAAATTGTGACAGGCATACTGCTGTCAGGATATTCTACCAACACTATACTAAGATTATAGTTAGTTTTTCCTTTTTCTTTTTCTTCAAGAGGTTTGTGTGTGTGTGTGTGTGTAGTGTGGTGGTGTGTGTGATGTTGTGGGTGTTTCTGTGTGGTAGGCATCAGCACTTTTATTGATATGAACAATAAAATCTTTAGAATCAGCTTTGGGGGAGGGGTTTGAGCATAATTGGTTTGGGGGAAAATCATCTTCAAGTGAGTTCACAAGCTGCAAGCTGCTAGGTATCACTCTTCAGTTGTTCTGTACACTAATAACCATACAACCAACAACCATAGTGACAGATAACAATAGTGAATAATATCAGTACCTTGGGCAATTCCTACAGTTTTCATTCTCTCAAACAATTGCAGAATAATTTATCATAATTGCTCTTT
>JADLZN010000861.1:0-13924 GCA_018155175.1 Sinocyclocheilus anophthalmus | reverse complement strand
GTTATAAAAACTTGACTACAGACACATTGTGTTGTTAGTGCTTAAAAGCTAATAAATTGTTTCGTTTTAGGGATTAGGTCACTGGTGTCTGTTTCTCCCTCTACCTGCCACAACAGCGGCATAGCTGTCTGTATTACAGTCATAACTCACACCCCACGACTGGATGGGTTTCGCGGAATCTTCTCTCCTCTCTCTCTCTTTCTCTCTCTATCTCTCTCTCTCTCATGTTGGTTTTTGTTTGTCCAATGGATAATGTACTTGTCGTTTTCTGTGTATCAGAAAATATGAATATATATTTATATATATATATATATAGATATATATTATTGAATATATTTAACTTACCACGGTACCAGGCTTTAATGTCTGTGAGGCCATTCGAAATCTGTAGACCCCTGGGCTGCAATGTGACTGATGACTCTGGTATGTAGGCTATCAAAGGATTTCCAAAATATCATTTCAGTATGCTTATATGCTTTACAGATCAGTTAACTTGCAGTTGCAGTGTTTGTTCTTGTTATTTATAAGCTTAAGAAACACAATGAAAACATGTAGCCAAAGTAAATTCTATATACATGTCTTACCAGAAATAAAACTTTCAGAAGAAGAAACAGAACCAGTGTCTTCCATCACCAGTGCCCCTAGCTCTGTCCATCCATGGTTTGAGAAATATGGAGAAGATGGAGTTTAGTGTGGAGGGGTGAATACATTGCTTCATATGTTATTATGGTCATTGCTTGGCTCCCCACCTGTGCATGCATTAGGAGCACATGCCTTCACCGTGGAACCGCTCTCCAGGACTCTGAAGGACAAGATTTTCCCAAAAAGGCCAGACTGTAAAAACGGCAGTGGGCATTACCTTCAGTTCATTTGTTACATTGGAAATGGAAAATTGAGTCAAGCACATGGTACTGTTGTTCTACTCAATGGTAAATTCATGAGTATTCAAACTTGATGATTATTCTTTTTTATTGTCCGGAAATGAGTGTCTAAAACTTTTTACTATTTCAAAATACAGGTTGTCATTTTTAGCCCAACTGGATTGGTTTAGGAAACAAATACAACATTGAGCCACACAAAAATCTGGCCAGTGATAAAGTATTTTTGCAGGGCAACCCAAAAATTAGCATCACCCTGGTTCCCTTGATTAAAAACCCAATTTGCTTTTGTATTATTGCAGAAAATATGCTCTGTGACCAACAAGAGTTTATGTTTCTTACACGTTTTGTTCATCATAATAATCTTTACAAATGAAGCCTGCCTCTAAAGCTAAATACTGTCAGAAGTAAAAAGCTCAACTTGGACTATAAATGAATTAAACCACGGTCACATAACTTCAACATCACCATCACTAAGCTTCTGACAACTTTTTCTGTCTTTATTTAAAGAACATTTTTGCTGAAAGTTTGCATTTGAATAGTTTACAAGATCATGATTATGAACACAATGGCTGTAAAAGTGGGCTAGTGTGAGAAGATGAATTTACCTGTTTGACATGATGACGTGTAATGTCCCCAAAAACCTCTGTAATCCCATGTAGCCATGCAAACCTCCTTTTTCAAGACACGTAAAAGCATGAAAAAAAATGACAAGGAGTATTGATGTATTTTATGTCACGGAATGAAGCTTGTGTTAACCACAGACTTTATTTCAGACATTTACCAAAAACCACAATTTAAAAAAAACCCATTGACTTCAGGATGGAACTAAAAGTGCTAAAATGCAAAATTGTTTCCAGGTTTTGGCCTACAAAAACACATCATCCCTGCAGCACTCATGGCACAGCACTGTGTTGCAACTCTTATCTTGTCAGTTTCCATTACATCCAAAGATGTCAACCAGTTAGTCATTGCTACTTCTCAAACACACCTAAACCTAGCTGTGTAATGCTCCTTTACAAACATGTTAAAAACCTGACTTAAGTAACTTAAGTTTTTATTGTTTTTCCTTAATGTTCTGTTGTTTTATGCTTTAAGTTTGTGTCTATCTAATGTTAGGCAAGGTACTTTGGTCAACAATCTGTTTTTGATTTATGATATTTATGTTTTTTGAAATACAGGTGTTAAAACTTTTTTTTTTTTGCAACATTTTGTATATTTTATGTAATGAAGCAAAACTGTAGTTTGCAAGTCTGTGGTTTGATTTGTTCCTCAAATATGGTTAACAACACCCCCACAGAGTTTTACGTAGTTCAGCAGATTTAAAAAACAACAACAATTTTGAATGGCAGAGTTGAGAATATGTACAATGTATGAATGTATGTTTTTGAGAATGTAACTTTTCCCTAAATTTAATTAAAAAATATATATATTTCGTTTCTGTTCTCATAACAGCTACTGATTTAATGTCATTGCAACACTGCAGTTAATCAAAAGTTTTGCAAAAGCTATAAGGAAATCTACCTTTGATGCTCAATGGATGCATTTCATTGATAATTAAAGGGGAATTCCAAATGTCATGCTAGCATGTTGTCACTGGCATTCAGCACTTCCTAAAATCTAGTCAT
Source organism: Sinocyclocheilus anophthalmus (assembly GCA_018155175.1). Lineage (NCBI taxonomy): Eukaryota > Metazoa > Chordata > Actinopteri > Cypriniformes > Cyprinidae > Sinocyclocheilus > Sinocyclocheilus anophthalmus. Next base: position 11,418 of record JADLZN010000861.1, on the reverse strand, counting down.
ATTGTGCAAATTTTTGTTTTTTGCATAACAGGTAATTAATTATTACTAAAAAGTAGTAGCTAGCGGACCGCAAAGATCCTCCAGATTGGCGTGAGGTTCTGCAATCTTTTTTCCTTTTTTGTTTCTTACCCGACGTATGATTGTCAATGCACCAATGGAAAATGGGGATTGGCAACAGCTATTACACATAGTCCAAAACAATTATATAATAATTTTTTTTGATCGACACATTCCGATTAACCAGTTTGTAAACCACACAATCATCAGAGAACCAATACATTAATTAATAGTAATGCTCAATTTACAGGAACAATGAAAATAATTTCACTTGAACAAAATTTAAATGCATGAAATGTAATGCCATTATCTCTATATTAGCTCACAGGAAGTCAAGAGATTGTGCATACAGTTCATTGAGACTTTGTGGTTTTGTTGTTTTTGTCAGTGTAGTCAGCAGTAGTGATACTAGAAACCAGTGAGTCATTCTCTGACACACATTACATCCGCATATAGCTCCATGCAAAGTTCATCACCAATATTTTTTTCATGTATTTACCCCACAACATGATTATTGTTTCATTTATTGGTTTTTTTTTTTGGTTGGGGGGGGGTGTGGGGGGGGTCATTGCCATTGGGCTTATATTACATCCGCTAGACAGTGCCACCACTAATATTGGCCACCCTTGTTATACAGTGACCAAATGTGTTGGCTGTGGAAATACAAGTCTGCGATCATCGTATAATATTTTGATTTTCCTCATGCTAGATTCCACCATTTCTACCTTTCATTGACAGTAAAAACACTGAGACTTGGACGGTGGGAAAACCACATTAATGCAAATAATGTTTTCTCCAGGACCTGTTTGGGGCCACAATTATTGGCACCCGCTAGAAATTCTATGAGTAAAAGAATCTCTTAAGGTCATTACGCATGAAAGGGAACGAAACTCAGTGATGTTTACAATTTGTTTTGTTGAGCACACCAGGGTGACTAATGAGCATGAAATTCTCCTACAAGTCATCCCATTCAACGACGAGCATCCAACTAAAACCAGCCGATAGGGCAGGTGTACAGGGATGTGTCCGCTCTGATGCTGCCAGAACAAGAGGTGGAGCATCTCACAAAACAGTAAAAAGGTGGGTGCAGAGCAACAGCTCGCGGGAAGCAGCTAAAATCCCAATTTCCCCTCATGGCTAGGCAATAATTAGAGTTCCAGTCACGTAAAGATGTTGCAAATCTGGCCGTAGTCTGCAAACTTCGAGTCCCAGCGACGAGCGCCGAGCGCACTTCAATCAGTCCTAGCTCTAAGGGCAAACGGTGATGTAGGAGGTTGGTGCCAAGAAGACCTTGCGACCAAGGATCACAGCTGAGCGAATCACAGGTTGAGTAAAACAAGCCCTACATCCACCACGGTTTGTTGGGAAGTTTCAAAGAAAACTCCTCGTCACTCATCCAAAAACAATCACCAGCATATTCTGTTGTCAGACACTACTGGAACTTCAAATTGGACTGGCTTCTATGGTCAGGTGAAACTAAAAAAAGAGCTTTTTGGCAGCAAAACCAACCAGATGGGTTTGGTGCAAACAGGGATAATAAGTACCCCATGCCCACAGTTAAATACACTGTTGGATCTTTAATGTTTTGGGGGTTTTTTTCTGCCGGAGGTCCTGGAAATCTTGTTCAGATACACGGTATCATGGATTCTATCAAATAACAACAAATAAAAAATCTAAACCTGACTGCCTCTTTCATAATGGGCCGTGGTTGGATCTTCCAACAGAACAATGATCCAAAAACAAGTCAAGCAGACTCAAACAACATTGTACACTGGTACACAAAATGACACTTTGTCTGCATTGTCCGGTGGGGCCCTATCAGAAGACCTACCCCTATAGAAAAATGTGTGGTGAACTGAAGAGAAGAAGCACCAACATGAAGCTGGGACTCGGAAGGATCTGGAGAGATTCTGGATGAAGACGTTTTGTCTCTGATCTCTTGTCAGGTGTTCTTCAAACTCATCAGCATATATAGATAAGACTCAGAGCTGTTATCTGGAAAAGGGACGTTTGCAATAATTGGTTTTGCCAATAATTGTGTGCATAAGTGCTGATCCTAGGACACAAAACACGTGTTATTGGTTGCACTGATATGAGATTTTCACCCCCTCTGCCCCGCACCCCCACTTGTTTGCTCACGCTTCAATGATAGTTTAGAATTTTGTGAATTTTTTGAATGAAAGATAAAAAGAATAAACTATGCAGATTTATTTTCACAGCCACCTCATATTTACCAAGGGTGCCAATATTAATGGAGGGCACTGTACTTCTACTGCTATGCACCATTGGATCTATACACAAATAAACTTTGTCTACTTTTTCTAATAAATGTTTTGAAATTTTTGAAAAGCAATTTATTAAATATTAAGTAATGAAGCTCTTCCAAACCCACCAATTTGCAAAAAAATAGGCGTAGGCCCCTTTTTGTATTCACATGCTGTTTTCCAACAGATTAACGCATTCATTTAAGGTTGCTTTAACATTTATTTTAGATTTATGTCAGATTTTTATACTCATCTGAAAATTTCCTTCTTAGCAATTACCTCTGCTTGGTTTATTGCTTTTCCAGTAGATGCTGATAAGGCAGGCTTATGTCGGAAGTATTTGACTGTTTTAGTGAGTCGTTATTTCAATAGGGCACACCACAGCTCAAACCCGCGGCTACCTCCTCGTGGTGGCGCGATACCTCAAGTTCTCTTTCAACTAAAAAGCAACCAAAGAGGAGACACCCAAAACTAATAGCTGGTAATGAATTTGCTGATGAATTAGCAAAAAATGCTTTAAAAAGAGAAGTAATAGATTTTAATGTTCCTTTAAATAAAGGTGAAATTAAAACAATCATTAGGGAAAATATTATTAAAGAATGGCAGGGTATATGGAATACAGGTAATAAGGGAAGGCATTTATATAATATTTAAAAAATGGTTAATAAAAGAAGCGTAAGTGGTAGAAATAGAAAAGTAGAGGTTATAATAACTAGGATGAGACTTGGACACTCGAGATTGAACGCTTCACTGTTCATAACTGGAATACATGAGACTGGTCTATGTGGGAATTGTGGGGAGAAAGAAACAGTGGAGCATGTAATATATAACTGTACAAGTTATGATGAAGAAAGAAAGGAATTAATAACATACTTAAAAAAGAGTTTTAAGAGATAGCATGATACAGGATATTAATAAAATACTCTATACGGCTGGGTTAAGTGAAGATTTTAAATTAGGAATGCGGATGTTTCTCTATTCTATTCGGATTCTTGAAGGGAGACCACAAGATTTAGCTCTGGGAGCACGAGCTGAACACGCACGCCCAGGTGGCGCCCTTGGGAGAAGGCAGGGGATGGAGCATCGAATAATTATAAGTTGAATATTTGTGTAATACAGGACTTTTAAAACATAAAAGCTCATAAACAACGGAATACATTGTATAATTTAATCCCCTGACCTTATATAACAGCAAAAGTATGTGTCGATGTTTAAAAAAAATGAAAGATATAACATTCAATGGGATACAGTTTTCATTAGCAATAAATACATATCACAACCAGACTACAAAACCAATACTATAAAGAACACTGCAAAATGAAATATAAAGAACAAAACTAAAAAATTAAACATCTTTATCGCTTTCCTTTTTATAAATAAATCATCAACTAAAGTTAAATTAAAACAATTCAGGCGTTTTTAAAGTTGACTACTTAAAATTCTTAGGCTAAGTTCCAGATTCTTTATAAAAGGATGTCACACTTCAAAGAATAGCGAATTGAGGCATTGTAATCTCCGGATACTTTTCACTGGCCGCATTGCATTCTTCGGGGGAGGCGCCGCGCAGTAATTACAGGTATACTTCTATCTTATCCCATGTTTACTTTCTCCTCTCTCTATAGGATAGCCTGCTTATCTTTGTTTTTGTCTTTAAGTTAAACAACCATTCATTCTTCCTTGTATCGATTGCAGGGAAGAGAAGCTATTTTATCACACTGCATGATAATTTGATTTTTCTCATAGGTTTTGAAGAATTTGGTTTACAATGTTTACCTGATTAGCATGAAAACAGTGTCACTGGACGCTCACTGCTGATTTAGCCATCATATGGTAGATTATCCAAATAAAAGTGCGTGTTCAACAAGCTGACAGAAGTCGATCCATTTCTTTGTTGGAAACTTTTAAATGACAGTAGCCTTCTGTAGAACAGTTTCTGTGCAGTCAATTATACAAGTAGTGTTTGGAAAATCATCTTTAAAAGCCTCTTGGCAGAGTGGGCCTTTGTGGTTTCACGGGACAGCCAATGGATAAGATCCTTGGTATCTTGTACAAAAGCATCTATCCAAGTTTTCACATTTTTTCTGAGGGTGGTGGGGGCTTGACATGTGACTTGCCAAAGCGTTTGCCAAGTCATCAATGACAAAGTTCTTTCTGAGTTCATAATGTCATCAGGATTGGTCTGCAACAAGGCATGCAGATGAATAGGGGCAAACCTTGCATCCAGGATACAGAGGATATGCGCTTTAATTAAAAAGTAATGTGTTACTTTACTAGTTACTTGAAAAAAGTAATTTGATTATGTAACTCGCTTTACTTGTAATGCGTTACCCTCAACACTGTGCAACACATATACGCCACCTTTGTTTTAGTGGATATTTACATTTTTACGATTATTTGTTTTTAATACACCCTTTGGATTAGATTCATTAAACCATCACAATAATGGTATTGTACAAAGTAAAGAAAACACCTGGTTAGTTTATTTATTTCACAAAACGATTCATCAAAAAGGCAAACTATAATGTATTAGGAAATATAAGTTTCATGCTAATGTACAAACTTGCATTAAAAAAAGATCAAATCAAGATATTAATATTTGTTGACTCTCTTGTTTTAGACTACAGCAGTCATTCTCCTGTATCTTGACTTAAAAAGCTTTGTGAATGTGTTGTATATGCTTATAATTATTGTGTGATTTTTAGTTTACACTTCAGTCATAAAACATGAATTATAGAACCATTTTAATTAAAAAGGTTCTTTGCTCTCCAAGGGTTCTACATGGAACCATTTTTTTGGTAAAAGGTTCTATTGGCCATGTACAGAACCCCAGGGTTCTATATAGAACCTCAAGGAACCCTTTTTTTTTTAAGAGTACGCAAATGTAAAATACATAGATATATTAAATATCCATAAATGAAATATATTATCATATGAAATAAAAACATATATGAACCTATTAGCATCTATATATCTTCTCTAGCTGCACTACAAATATGTAGTGTGCATAGGTTTTTGGACAATATGGGGTTGGCTAATTATTAGTCCAATCCATCATCAAAACACTCACGTCATTATATTCTAGCTACAGGTAAATATTAAAAAATAACATTGATATTCAAATGTTATATAGGGCCTTACATGGTTGTTTTTAATAAAGTTGCCTATAATAAATAATCCAATATATAGTGTGACATAATTACCGTAAAGTCTACTTATTACACATACACAATAAAAATATATATGAGATATCATAGATAGACCGATTATTACAGATATAACCATATCATAATCACATTTTTGTATACATTGTATATTAAACTCATAAGGCCTGTATTCATCACCCAGAGAATGCACAGATTACAAATTATATTTGCCTGGTAACATATAGGCTAGCTATGGCGATATATGTCCCTAGATACTTTCCGTGTATGCTATGGCAAAATGTTAGTTAAACACTGAATATCTCCAGATGCTGATGTGTGTTTTTATTGTCCAGTATTTTATAAAAAATCAAGAAAAAATGTTTTGTTTCTATATATATCTATTATATGATAGATATGATATATCTGAGAATAGATATATCTATATATATATATATATAATTATTATATTAGAAGCAGCTTTTTTCATATAATTTTTTTTCTGTGTGAAATGAGTGCCATCTGCTGAATAGAGCGGATTATCTTCTGAATATTTCATTTGATTTCAGAACAGAAGGGTGCAGTATTTGTGCTGAAAATAACATAAATGTTTGGTTTCACTGATTATTAAATTCTATGCGAGTACATTTTTGATACTGAGTGTTAAAATTGTTTTACTGTATGTTCAGGACAGGTGTTTTTGCATATAGCAGAGACATGTACAGGTATGAGATCTGTATAAAATATCGAGCACTGGCAGCAATGTGTTTTATTTCACATATTGTTTTGTGAACGTTTGTTTAAATACTGCCCTGTTTTCTGTTCTTCGAACATTATAGAAGGGAGAGATGCAGATGAACACAGATACATTTACCCACACTTCTGCCGAATGCATATGCTCGGCTTGTACAGTGAACACCTGGGATGATCCCATGACAGGAAGGGATGTCATCAAGGGTGAGGTAAGTGTCTCCACAGAGGGAGCTGCTACAGGTGTACAGGTTAGAGACTAACACCGTGATACTGACCTGACGGAGAGAGAATCAGACCTGAACACACACTGATTGCAGTCATTGTCAAGAGAGATCATGAATGATGCATATTCAATATCATTTCCACTGCACTTTTAATATGTGCATGTTGATGACTTTCACTGTTATCAGTAAAAATATAGACACTGGTGGACAGGAATCAGACCATTGGACAATTAAAGAAATATGCCAGTATAAGAGTCTGTCTCTGTCTCAGTCTGTTTGCATCTTTGTCATTAACGCTGAAAGCATTGAATTAAAGGTGCACAATCATGTCTAACTCTGCAAAAGAACAACATGAAGGTTTCATCTGTTGGCCACTAGAGGGACTCATACAGACCTGTTTAATGAGTTCATTTTACTTATTTGAGTTGCATCACAGCTCTGTGAAATCAGTTTGTTGATTTACTGAAGAAAAAAACCCAATTTGTTTGTTTTGCATTATTTTAGATTATTGGTATGATACATTTACAAAAACAATGGCACAGTTTGCGATGAGTTTTTGGACATATATGATATATTATGGATGTACAGTGGGTACGGAAAGTATTCCTCCTTAAACTTTTCACTCTTTGTTATATTGCAGCCTTTTGATAAAATCATTTAAGTTAAGTTTTTTTCCTCATTAATGTAAACACAACACCCCATATTGACAGAAAAAAACAGAATAGTTGACATTTTTGCAGATTTATTAAAAAAAAACTGAAATATCACATGGTACTAAGTATTCATACCCTTTGCTCAGTATTTAGTAGAAGCAAACTTTTGATCTATACAGCCATGAGTTGTTGGGAACGAGCAACCAAGTCTTTTCACACCTGGATTTTGGGGATACTTGCCATTCCTCCTTGCAGATCCTCTCAAGTTCTGTCAGGTTGGATGGTAAAAGTTGGTGGACAGCCATTTTTAGGTCTATCCAGAGATGCTCAACTGGGTTTAAGTCAGGGCTCTGGCTGGGCCATTCAAGAACAGTCACAGGGTTGTTGTGAAGCCGCTCCTTCGTTATTTTAGCTGTGTGCTTAGGGTCAGTCTTGTTGGAAGGTAACCTTCGGCCCAGTCTGAGGTCCTGAACACAAGGTTTTCGTCCAGGATATCCCTGCACTTGGCCTCATTCATCTTTCCCTCGATTGCAACAAGTCGTCCTGTCCCTGCAGCTGAAAAAACCCCCACAGCATGATGCTGCCACCACAATGCTTCACTGTTGGGACTGTACTGGACAGGTGATGAGCAGTGCCTGGTTTTATCCACACATACTGCTTAGAATTAAGGCCAAAAAGTTATATCTGGTTCTATCAGACCAGAGAATCTTATTTCTCACCAACTTGGATTCCTTCAGGTGTTTTTTAGCAAACTCCATGCGGGCTTCATGTGTCTTGCACTGAGGAGAGGATTCCGTCAGGCAACTCTGCCATAAAGCCCCGACTGGTGAGGGCTGCAGTGATGGTTGACTTTCTACAACTTTCTCACATTTCCCGACTGCATCTCTGGAGCTCAGCACAGTGATCTTTGGGTTCTTCTTTACCTATTTCACCAAGGCTCTTCTCCCCCGATATCTCAGTTTGGCCAGACGGCCAGCTCTTAGGAATGGTTCTGGTCGTCCCAAACGTCTTCCGTTTAAGGATTATGGAGCCCACTGTGCTCTTAGGAACCTTAAGTACAGCACAAATTTTTTTGTAACCTTGGCCAGATATGTGCCTTGCCACAATTCTGTCTCTGAAATCTTCAGGCAGTTCCTTTGACCTCATGATTCTCATTGGCTCTGACATGCACTGTGAGCTGTAAGGTTTTACATAGACAGGTGTGTGGCTTTCCTAATCAAAGTCCAATCAGTATAATCAAACACAGATGGACTCAAATGAAGGTGTAGAAACATCTCAAGGATGATAAGAAGAAATGGACAGCACATGAGTTAAATATATGAGTGTCACAGCAAAGGGTCTGAATACTTAGGACTATGTGATATTTCAGTTTTTCTTTTAAAAACTGCAAAAATTTCAACAATGCTGTGTTTTTCTGTCAATATGAGGTGATGTGTGGTACATTAATGAGGGAAAAAAAAATTAACTTAAATGATTTAGCAAATGGCAGCAATATAACAAAGAGTGAAAAATTTAAGGGGGTCGTAATACTTTCCGTACCCACTGTATATGATATATTTGCATTTAAATGTACATTTATGCATTTAGCAGACACTTACAAAGTGGCTTACAAAAGTCAAGGTACACAGTTAAATTTATGAGTTTTGTTTTCTTGGAGTAGCAAACCCATGACCGTGGCGTTGGCTAGCAACATGGTACCGTTGTAACTACAGAAATAGGGCTGTCATATTATGGACTACATACATGCTACGAAGAGAAATCTGCTCTGGCGATGAATAAATTTACAATGGTAGCACGATGTGCATACAGTTGCTTTGAGCTTGGTGGAAAAACCGTGTTGTCCAGCAAAGAGAGCATTTAGACAGGTCTTTACAATTTACAGTTACTTTCTATTCGTTATAGCAGATGCTTTTACTCTTAGTTACAATTTCAATTTGACTGCATTGAGGAACAACAAGCGATTCTCATAAAATAAAAATATTAGGATGGCACAAGGTGACGAAAGAGAGAGATGAGTTTTCAGCTGGAGCTGGAAATGTCAGGGATTGGCATTCTGGAGGGGGGATGGGGGAAGATCAATCCACCAGCGGGAACGTGAACGGAAAATGTTCTGGAAAAGTGATTTTGCTCTCTTGACTTGTACCACCGATGGCGGTCTCCTAATCTTACAGGAGCTCAGGCTTCTGGAGGTGATGTAGATTCGTAAGAGTGAGTGGAAGTAGGCGGGTGCTGAGCCTGTGGCTGTCCTATATGCAAGCATCAATGTCTTGAACCCAATGCGAGCCACAACCAGTAGCCAGTGCAGGGAGATAAAGAGAGGTGTAACAAGGGCTCTTTTGGGCTCGTTGAAGACCAATCGTGCCGCTACCTTCTGAATCATTTGTAGAGGTTTGATTGTGCATGATGGAAGTTCAGCCAGAAGAGCATTGCAGTAGTCCTGCCTAGAGATGACAAGGGCCTGGACAATAAGTTGTGCAGCATTCTCTGTTAGGAAGGGTCTGATCTTTCTGATGTTGTGCAATGCGAACCTGCAAGATCGAGCGGTTTTTGCAATGTGGTCTTTCAAAGTCAGCTGGTGATTAAAGATTACACCAAGATCTCTGACCGAACTTGATGGGGTAACTGTAGAAGAACCTAGCTGGATGGGGAAATCATGCTGTAGAGTTGCAGTGGCATGGAAGACAAGAAGCTCAGTCTTTGCCAAGTTGATCTGTAGGTGATGTTCTTTCATCCATGACGAGATGTCCGCCAGGCAGCCTGAGATCCTTGCCGCTACAGTTGGATCATCTGGTTGAAATGAAAGATGGAGCTGTGTGTCATCAGCACGGAAATGGTTGGAGAAACCATGTGCCTGTATTTTGGGACCCAGTGATGTAGTGTACATGTATATGGAGAAAAGGAGAGGTCCGAGAACTGAGCCCTGAGGAACCCCAGTGACCAGTTGATGTGCTTTGATACCTCCCCTCCCCAGGCTACCCTGAAAAACCTACCCTTTTACTCCAAATTCACTTAAGAATTAAGTGAGGGAGAACGAGAGAAATAGTGGTATTACAATGGTAGTATTTCTTATTTTGTTTAATGTTTGATTAGTAATAATATAGAATCATAACATAGTTATAAAAACAAAACTGTTGGCCAAATTGGTCATTTTTGGCAAATAAAGAAAATGTTTCTTGATTTTGTGTGTCCTGTATGGAACAGTAATGTCACAAGCCTGTTTAAGTGATGAAATGCACTACTTGTGGTTGTTTTTAGAGATGGTAACAGGTATTTTATTTTTGTGTTACAATTGTGTGACCTGTACTTCAAAACTTTCAACCTTGGTAGCACCAGTGCTATGTGCAAAAAAAAGTTACATATAGCTGACCATGTCTCCAGTCAGCATTTTGAACCGAAAGAACTTCCGGATGTGGTGACTGCGGCATAATATTATATATTATATATATTATAACTATATTGGACGCCCATTAAGGGTCAGCGATATAAGGACAGGGTTCAGATTGTGGGAATCTTTCACTGTCATAACTCAGCTGACTTTAGACAATGCAGGGATGCATGTAAAACCACAGAGACTGACAACAAAAACGCTATGATTTCTAATTATTGAAGGTGAGGTATTTTGATTTCATTATAATACATGCAGACCAAACATAAACCACTTAAGGCGAGACACTAAGGCAAAAACTTGTATAGGTCAGTTTTTAGATTTTGGGCTGTTTGGCTTTCCATAAAGTGTTGTTTCAAACTAGTGGAAAGAATAGTTTTACTGAGGGGTTTGTTCATATGTCATTCACACTGATTTATACAACATTTTATTCCTAAAAAAAAAAATGCATATATATAATTTTTCTGTCTTTTGACAGCATTTTCATTATCGCGTGAGTGATAAAAAGAGAAATCCAAATCCTCGAAAAAAAACCTTTCTGTCATAGGTCAACATCAAATAGACTTTTGAACCTGGCATTATTGAATGTTCTGGAAATGTATGTAAATTTGTAAATTAATGTAATGCCCCTTTTGCATATTTAAATATAACATTTAAGAAAACTTGTAATACAAAAGTCTTCAATTCTTAATGTAATCAATCAACTGGAGAAGTGGTGAGATTTTTTTAAGTGTGTGTCTGTTACCTTTGAAGTCATTTGTGTGCTAGTGTGTGTTTTCTTACTTTTACATATCACAAGTTTTGATGACTATCGGTGCGATCAAGTGAAGGCAGGATGTAGTTTATTATGTTGAACCAACAAAGTGTTTCTTAGTGTCTTGTAATGTCAGATACAGTCATCATGATATACAGTCAAACCAAAAATGATTAAGAGACCAGATA
>JADLZN010000860.1:0-119056 GCA_018155175.1 Sinocyclocheilus anophthalmus | reverse complement strand
TCGCAAGTAAACTTCTGGCATTCCATTGGAGGATATGAAATACCATGAATATGTTAATCACCTTGAGACAATCCATCATAATTAGTAGGGTTCAGCATCTCATGAATCATTTCAGCCTTAATATCTTTTATCCCCAACAGCTCTGTAGCTGCCTGTACTATTGTCTTAATTCTGTCACTTTTTCTCTGTTGCTGCATTGCCACATTCACAATCTTACAGATGAAAGTCACAAAGCTGATTTTATCCATAATTAGTGTATCCTTGTTAATTTTTTTGCAACATGTGATTATTTCTGTTTGCTTTTGATTTTCTGTAAAAGATGGAATCTCAATTGACCGTCTTCCCACAGGCAGGTTTGTGTTACTTGCTACATGAGTACCTTTATATCTACTAGCTAATTTACTTTCCTTAACCTTTTTAACTGCATCAGCATATGACACTTGATTTATTATCTTGTACTTCTGTACCTCTCTAGCTTGTCTTTGAACAGGACATCCTCCAAAAGCAGCACTATGTTCTCCTCCACAGTTGCAGCATCTGGTTTTTGCATCTTTATCACATTTGCCATATTCATGTCCCCCCCACACATCTAGCACATCTTAATTTTCCTTTGCATTGTCCTGCAGTATGTCCCATTCTTTGACATTTAAAGCATCTCACAGGGGCTGGGACATACTCACTAACATCGTAACTCAAGTAACCCATTCTTCTTTTCTTGGGCATACCACTTTCAAAGTCAAGGAGAACTGACAGGCTGTCCTTTTTCACCCCATTTCTTATCATTTGTAATCTTCTAGCTTTCATCACTTTACCTCCTTTAACTTCCTGTATTATCTCTTCCATTGTCATTGCCACAGGTACAGGTACATCATAAATAACGCCTTTAAGCTTAGCTGCATTTCCTGGTATATGAACACTGATTCTCTCTCCATTCAGCATTTCTGCATGGAGGAACTTGTCTCTTTGTAGTTTGTCTTTAGTTAAAATCAGTAACCTCCTGTTACTTAAATATTTGGCTAACTTTATTTTTCCCATTTCTTTTTCAATAGCTTTTGTCAACTTTAATGGATGAAAATGTACCCCTTCTCTTTTGAATGTTACCATTTCTTCATCCTCCCTCACGCTTGACATTGCAGCCTTTGTTTTTTTCTGCCCACGTCACTCACCTCCAACCCTAAACTTGAACTTCCAGAGCTATTACTCCTATCTTTCCTCTTCCTTGACATCCTGTCAAGGCATACCTTCACTGTCTCTATCCGTACTTTCACCCATGATAGTTGCATCCACAGTACAGTTGTTGCTAATCTGTCGCCTCGCACCAACCGCACTCAGCCTGTAGAACTCTTCCACGAACCGATTCTTTCACTTTGTCAGGCAGGTCTTTTTTAAGAGATTTCTTGATTGCGAACAGTTGTGGCAGTAATCAGGCCTGGGTGTGGTTAGAGAAATTGAACTCAGGTGTGATACACCACAGTTTTAACAGGGGGGCAAACACTTCTTCACACAGGACCATGTAGTAGATTTTGTTTTCCCTTAATAATAAAAAAACCTTCATTTAAAAACTGCATCTTGTGTTTACTTGTGTTATCTTTTACTAATATTAAAATTAGTTTGATGATCTAATCTTTTAAGTGTGACAAATATGCAAAACAATAAAAAAAACAGGAAGGTGTGAAACACTTTTTCACACCACTGTATGTCCCCTTTAAATGCATGTGCATTCTGGGATTGTGCATATTCATGTACCAAAAACATCCTCAGTTTTCTTACATTCAGAAAAACTCTCTGTTGCTTTCTGCTTCTCATTCTCTCTCTCTCATGCTGGTTTCTCTGACCCCTGTCACTTCCTCTATCTCCCCATCTTCCTGTTCGTTTGATTGGTTGAAATGAGCAATGCTTGCTCCGCTGCCCGTCATGTTCCATCTGTAATGCAACGCAGTGGTTTTGGTATCAACGTCCAGCAGCGTAACCCAATCATCCTGCTCCACTGCTGCTCTCAGCTACTTCACGTGCATTAAGAGATCTAATCCACTCGCCAATTACCTCTTATCCTGAGTGTTCGGCTGATGTTTGGAGACGAGCGGTGCTCTGTGCATGTGTGTGAGTGACAGAAAGAGAGGGAGGCGATCTGTTTAAGGGAATTCTTTTCCATTTGCTTCTTTTACTCCCGTAATACTCTTCGTTTTCAGACTCAGGTCATGTGTGTGTGTGTTTTGGGAAGGCATAACAGGAAACCCTCACTGTTTCAAAAGCTCTTCATCGACCAGCCTTGTGAAAGCTTGCATGTTGTGGGAGTAACATGACCTCCCTTATATATGCACACATTAATCTGCATAAACATTTTGATCTCAGGTATGAAAGCTTTTTATCTGTGAGATAGTTTCCTTTCAGCTAACCATACCAAACATGTACATTAGGTTGCTTTGACCTCTGTCTTTTTGATACTCCATTATTTGGTTTTTGGTAAGACGAGCATCACTATTAATATTGTTTTTACTTGTCTTAGGGTTTTTTTTGTTTTTTTTTAATCCGTTAGCCTAAATGTTAGATTTCTGAGTGTAACTTGTTGTGGAGAGGCGTACTTGTACTTTTTGAAGTGATCCAATTCCAAACTAATTTTTGCCTGCCATACAGTAAAACAGGTGCAAAAATTAGTGGTCAACCAATATATTGTCCGGGTCGATATATTTACCGGATTTGTCATTTTTATTTTTTTTAATCTAAAATGTAAATCTGTTTATTTTACAATTTATTTCTGATCAAGTGTTTTTTTCTTTTTTTTCCTGATTGATTGATTCATGTTCAAGGATATATTTCTAATGAAAATAAATATAAAAATTTCATCTTTAATATATACCTACATCTTATATACATGAAAGTGATGTGACATGTGGCCAAGTATGGTGACCCATACTAGGAATTAGTGCTCTGCATTTAAACCATCCAAAGTGCACACACACAGCAGTGAAACACACACCCGGAGTAAGTGGCAGCCATTTGGTCTTGGGAGTGAAGGTGGAGAGTAGCACTGTAATTCACTCCCCCCACTACAGTCCTTCCGGTACAGACCTCAACTCCAAACTTTGGTTTACGAGTCCGACTCTCTACCTTAGGCCACGACTTCCCCGTAAAATAGGACATATATTTTAAAATTAAAGTTTTGAGTGTGCGATTGCCATCAATGACAAAAAATCTACTACATAATAACAATAAGACATGAGCAACGGTGGCAACTGAGCTTTAAGAATACCAAAGCCGCCTCTAATACTAGGTGAGGCTGGTCAGAGCTGGCATATTGTATATGGCTTATATGGCTTTCATCTTTACACAGAATTTAGAGACACTTTAACTTCTTTTAGACACTTAGGAACTATATTGCTTGTGATATTTTTATGTATATCATCTGGAAATGCTCAGGCAACAGAGAGTTTAATGAAATGTCTGCTCTGTGTATCTGAGAATTGAAATATGATCTTTAATGGTCTATTGACCGTATTTTATCTTACACTGCTCAAAGCTGAAGAAACGCTTGCATTCAGTACTGTGCTTTCTGAAAATGCTCAAATGACCTTTGCTTGAATTGAATCTGGACTTTGTTGTGTGATATATATTTCGAAATGATTTTCGGTCTATATGCATTTCATTTGGAAGTTGTTTAATTAGTCACTCTAATGATGTGCTAATATAATCACGTCTAATTGCTTGTGCAAGTGGAATTTTGCGTTTAATTTTTTTTGTTATTTCTCAACTGAGAGCAGAAATAAGACCATTTTGAAATATTTCAAAATTTTATAACAAAGCATGAAAAAAAGGTCAAAGCTATATTACATATTTCCTTAGTAATTCGGAAATGTATGGGTGTGTGTGATTTAGTTATTTGTTTGTTTAATTCCCTGTCAATTAATTTTATTTTTGTTCTTCAGCCTCCCATCCTGCTTTGTCACTGACTTCACTGAAACTATAACATTCAGCCCTCTGTTTTTAGACATCTCATAAATCACCCTGGATGAAACGTGTATTCATATATTTTCCTGTCTCTGACACTATATATTCCCTGTGACAGGCCAACAGATGTCTCTCATGCCTGCTGTTCATCTTCTCACTAAATGTCTAAAGATGACATTTAGTCATCTAGTATAGTAGATTCATAGATTACTGTAAGGAGATTTCCTTTGGAAAGTCATTTCCTTTAACAATTTTACTATTCAAAAGCTCAAAACCTTTAACTTATACAGTATCTCACAGAAGTGAGTACACCCCTCACATTTTTGTAAATATTTTATTATATCTTTTCATGTGACAACAAAAAAATCACCTGCAAAGGTTTCCTGAGCCTTTAAATTGGTCTCTCAGTTTGGTTCACTAGGCTTACACAATCATGGGGAAGACTGCTGATTTGACAGTTGTCCAGAAGACAATCATTGATACCCTTCACAAGGAGGGTAAGCCACAAACATTCATTGCCAAAGAAGCTGGCTGTTCACAGAGTGCTGTATCCAAGCATGTTAACAGAAAGTTGAGTGGAAGGAAAAATTGTGGAAGAAAAATATGCACAACCAACAGAGATAACCGCAGCCTTATGAGGATTGTCAAAGCAAAATCGATTCAAGAATTTGAGAACTTCACAAGGAATGGAATGAGGCTGGAGTCAAGGCATCAAGAGACACCACACACAGACGTGTCAAGGAATTTGGGTACAGTTGTCGTATTCCTCTTGTTAAGTACGGAGTTGAGAAGGCCACTCCTGAACCAGAGACAACGTCAGAGGCGTCTTACCTGGGTTAAGGAGAAGAACTGGACTGTTGCCCATTGGTCCAAAGTCCTCTTTTCAGATAAAAAATAGGTTTTGCATTTCATTTGAAAATCAAGGTCCCAGAGTCTGAAGGAAAAGTGGAGAGGCACAGAATCCAAGTTGCTTGAAGTCCAGTGTGAAGTTTCCACATTCAGTGATGAGGGGGGGTGGGGTTGCAATGTTATCTGCTGGTGTTGGTCCATTGTTTTTTTTTTTGAAAACCAACGTCACTGCACATGTTTACCAAGAAATTTTGGAGCATTTTATGCTTCCTTCTGCTGACCAGCTTTTGAAGATGCTGATTTCATTTTCCAGCAGGACGTGGCATTTGCCCACACTGCCAAAAGCACCAAAGGTGGGTTAAATGAGCATGGTGTTGGTGTGCTTGACTTGCCAGCAAACTCACCAGACCTGAACCCCATAGAGAACTATGGGGTATTGTCAAGAGGAAAATAAGAAAAAAAAAATGAAATGAGCTGAAGGCAACTATCAATAGAAACCTGGGCTTCCATACCAATCAGCCTTGCCACAAACTGATTCCCCTCCAATGCCACGCCCGAATTGATCGTAATTAAAGCAAAAGTGACCCCTACCAGTATTGAGTACATGTTACAGTACAGAACATAACTTTCCAGCAGGCCACGGTTCACTAAAAAAACATGTTTTATTGTCTTATGAAGTATTCTATTTTTGAGAATTGGTTGGTTTTGTAAATTGAGCCAAAATATCACGAATTACAAAACGGCAAAGATCTTAAACTACTGCAGCGGTGGCATTGAATTTATGTAATACCGAGTTTCCACAATTTTTGATTGAATTTACTGAAATAAAATAACGTTTCCACGACCTTCTATTTATTTAATGCAGCAACCTGGTATATATAGTTAATCTATATCTATAGTATATATATGGTATATAGATAGAATATATAATAAATAGATCGATAATGTGTGTGTGTGTGTGCACGTGCGCAAATGTTTTTATTAATATCTTTGTTTCTGCTCATATTGTGATAGATAGATAGATAGATAGACCTTGTTAAAGGCTGTACAGACATCAGTCTTTGTGTATGTGGCAATTGTTTCCTGGTGACACAGGGCCCAGAATCAATCAGTGTATTTGTGCGGTGGGCCTTGAAGGTCTCTGACTTGACACTGATGTAGATGGAGGAGCTGGAGCTCTGGCTCTCGCGGCGCGTGCACGCCGAGAGCAAGAATGACTCGGGATAACACAGTGGACATCGATCCTCATGCTTGAATCCATCCGCTCGGTTTGCGCTCCTTTTGTCTTTCTCCAGCTCTGAACGCGCCCGGCTGAAGGTAAGAACTCAGCTGCTCTCTGATATAGCAATGTGGATTAAAACGCTTGTTGGTGAACCGATCAGTCTCATTCAGTGACGTAATTTCACATCGAATTAATTCGGTCATTTATTCACGTTTAAGTTAAGTTACGCGCAATTGCGTGACGCCCGGCGTTTACGCGCTTTTGTTGTTGAACGCGTCTGTCGGTGATGTTAGGCGTAATGCAAGTAGAAAGTTGCTGCCACTTTGGTTTATAAAATGGGTTTGTTCAGTTGCTCTTTAGTCGTATGGTGGAGCTATATTCTTGACATAATCTATATCTTCTACACGTTTGCTGTAACGTCTCTTTTTATTTATTATTATTATTTATTTGTTTTACATTTGTTTAAATAGTCATGTTATTTGCAGTATTTATCGGCTTGTGATATAATTGACTACATAAATGAAACAAATGAAATTGTACAATCACAAAGAATGTGTAACATACAGAGTATAGCCTATATGAGCTTTGTTGTTAGTTTGCAGCATTTCAGGCTTTGCACTAATTTCCCTAAAATGGACTCTTAAAGCCAGACTTAATGTATGGGTGTCATTGCATTAGATAAGAAAATATCAAGTGGCATTTATGTGCATTTATTTATTTATTAGTTTTCAAAGTGAAGGCAAAAAGAGTCTACTTATCAAATGTTAGTACACCTGTCTGAACACTAAAAATCACGTTGACATCAGTTGAATATTATTGCAAAATTATTCAGGTGAACCGTTATTAACAAAAAAAAAAAAAAAGGTTGCAATGTTTGCTATGCTGACTTTTTATTTGTTATGGGGTTATGGGCGATTTCAGTGTGGGGGGGGGGGGGGGGGTGTGAATTAAATGTCTTTTTAATTTAATCCAAAAGTTAAGATTTATTACAGCATGCAGTACGGACCACTGTACTGCATGCTGTAATAAATCTTAACTTTTGAAGTTTAACTGTTTATTAAACAAATGTGTTAACATTGTTTGTTTAGTACACAATATAACACAAATTTTCTTCAAATAGCTAGACTATAAAGCTGTGTTCTGCTCCCAGATGTTAAAAGTCCATGCATCAAGTCAGGTGATTTGAGAGGCGAGAACCAATGTCATGGCATTGATTCTCTTTCTAGCGCACTTTTAAGGCTGCATTTACCTAGAACGCGACTGTTACAACGTTGTCATATAGATTACCTAATTAACTCAGAATGAAGTGTAGAGGAAGGCAAGGAGAGAGATTCATCAAAGTATAAATACGCAACAAGCATCTATAATTTGCATAGAGAGAACTACGGCCCTTTTCAAAACTACAACACGACCAGGTGGTGTTGGGGGGGGGGGGGGGGGGGGTTAAGAGAATGGGCTGTCGCTTTAGATAATGTTACTACAAACAAAATGCATTACATTCATCCAACAACCGGACCATGCCACTAAACCGATAAAAAGCAGACATGTAGACAGTTATGATTTAAATGAAAAAACTAGGGAAAAAGGCGAGAAGACACCAGTACAAACGAGCAAAAAAAAAGGGAAGCCCGGATTTCCAAATGACGGGGTTAATCGAAATTGTGCCGTAGCGTATACTGGGAAATGCCGAAGTCAGACGACCTGCCCTGCATACAATCCTTGGTCAGAATGACAACGAACAGAAGAGGCCACATAACACCTGGCGCCAGCGGTTTGGAATAAATCGATGACCATCTTTCGAGAATGAATAACTACCATAACGAATACAGAGAGTATCAATATTGTACATACAGAGAAAGTAGCCTCCCCCCGGATCTTGAAGCTTCAGAAGGCTGCAGTTCCGTAAGCTTGAGGACATGTGGGAAATTAAAGAATAGTAAATAGAAAACGTCGCGCTTTGCCAAATCACACTGAGTAACGACTACTAGATTTGGGAAGGAAGCAGGAGTGCGCTTCAAAATATTAGACTGACTGTTAGGACGCGGGTGCTCGACAGCAAAAAAAAAGAAAAGAAAGAAGGGTCACCACACCAGATGGCTGTGAACCGGGGTAGTGGTGAACGACCTGGCGATGGCCTGCGGTGTCAGGATTCGAGGAGGCACACAAGCACCTGCTCCAGGCGGACTTTGATATCGCTGTAGTATTGTGTTGGCCGGGCCCCCCATGCCTCCCTGCGCAGCCAATGTAGTGGATACGCTTTTTTTTTTGTGAAAGCGAAACTACTTTGTTTGGCTCTTCCAAAAGAGGACACGACTAGAAATCAGTGGTTAAGTTGTATTTACAACACTGTTCCAGAACAGTTTAACCCAAATATTCAGATGTGTGTAGCGCATTTTATGGAGGACGAGGACTTTTTCCTGGGAGAGTAGCCTACAATGCCAGTGTTCTGACAAATAATGCTGACTCACAGTCTGTAAGTATGTTTTTTATATTTAAAGAATTTATCACTGACTATTCAAATCGAGTTTTGAGCAGTGTAGAGTAGCACTTGTTTGTTTGTAATTTCTCCAATCACAAACGCAGACATGGTTTTATGTTTATGCGGCGCGATGCAACGTAACGCGTAAAAAGACAGTATAAGTCATTATAATCTGTAATTATGTCCCCACTGGATGCAACAAATGCCTCGTTTATAATGGGTTTTAATGTTTTTGTCTCGTTGCTCCGGCCGGGACACGGCATCAACAGTTTGGTGAGGGGCATAACATTTCCGTCATACGCTTTAGGTATTCGGCCAATCACAGCACACCCCGCTTTTCAGACCGATGAGCTTTTTAAAAATCGATGCTTTTCAGAAAGGCAGGGCATAGAGGATAAACAATAATGTACATTATATGGAAAATAATGTTTTTTTTTTTTTTTACCTTAAACTGCATAAACACATTTCATTACACCAAATACACAAAATAATGTTCTTTTTAGCAACATCATATGACCCCTTTAAAACTGCAGCGTCCAAAAAAATGCTCCGAAAGTGAGTTACGGGTTACAACAGCTCTGTAGAGAAAATCAAGTACATCAAAATGCATTAGCATTCTGATAACAATGTAACTTGTACAGTTGACCCTGTATAATTCACTCTTCCTCTGTGGAGTCAGTTTCTGGTTCAGATGGCTGAATTAAATCAAAATATTGCCACTGTGTAGCATTTACTTCAGTTAAGCAATTGAAAGTGGAGCCGTATTCAGAGCTGGTTTTGACTGAGTGGAGGCGGGGACTAATTTGCGTATTCATGCTTCTGTGTAAACTAAATTATATAAGGGTGTAGATTTGTATTCAAACCACGCATGAAGAAATAATTTTCATTAAACGTTTATATTTGTCATTTTGATTATCAAAGTGAGTTTTAAGGGATAAAACTAGTGACTGTGAAATTAGTTTGCGAGAATTGTATATTTTGGGGGATTTTTGAAGTATAAAGTGCTAAAGTTTGGTCACTTTAATAAAATATAGGCACGATTTCACCAGCTTAAACTTACGTAAAATCTGTTTGGGGAAATTGTTCCCCTTTACGCGATTTGCCGCGTCAGTTAGGTACCTGGCCTTTTTGCAGTAGCCTACTTGGATTTTGATTGGTCAGGTCCATGCATTCTGTTTTTTCATTTTTTTGCATAATGCCGCATGATAATTTGTACGTGGCACCAATTTTCTTATTTTTGGTGTGTCTGTCTTCGTCATGTTATATGAAAAATAATAGTTATATACACACACGTATTTATGTCTATTTTGGTAAATGACCATAAATAAAACATGAGAATGGAACAGATCGCTGATCAGAATCACACAATAATTAACAGTCTTTACAAGGGATAAAGGGGATTTTATTATGTGATAATGGCCAGCTAACTGCGAATTTAGAATACCAATAGAAAGTTGATCATAAAATTGATCTTTGAATCTGATTCATTTAAGCACAATATACCCATCCATAACTATTCACAGAAAAAAGGTCCACCTCTATTGCGTAGTCTTTTTGTTTTTTTTGACCTTGTCAGTATGAAGAATCACATGAGGTTTCCTGATCCAATTGGAGTTGGCTTAGTCCTTTTTTAATCCTATTCCTCAAAGCAATCATCTCTAGATCTGTTAAGGATCTTATGTGTGACCTTTGACCGCGTAATAGCAATATTGCGTAACGGTTCACATATTTCTGTTATTTTACGGACCCGACAAGTCGGTTTCTGCAGGGAAACAGAGATTAGGTTTTCTCTGTAAAATAAACTGAATTTTATGCCAGTGTTTTTATATTTTATGAAGGAACTGTTCTTGTAAAAGTTGCTTCTTTAGAGAGTTGAGGGTTAGTTGTCTTTTGCTGTTGTAAAACCTTAGAGGTTTGTTAGGAATTCTTTCCATCCAGGGTGAATTTTCCATAATCTATAGCTTTGTTCACACTGCTAGTATTTCAGATTTGTTTTTTTTTTTATCTAATGTTTAGGACTGACTGTATGAAATCTTATCAGTTTGTTCAAACAATGTAGTCAATATTTGGTATATCTACTCCAGTTGCTATTGCAATGACTAAAGACTTTCTTCTGGAACAGCTCCGAGTTGCTTTCAGTGTAGAAAGAGAGGATGGAAAACTGATCATTTTGCCCTGATCACATTGTATGCATCCATGCATATGGCGTTTTTGAATTTGAGAACACTCTTAAACTAAGGCGCTTCAAAGGTTCTTCCAGCGTGCCAAGAGAACCATTTTTGGTTTCCCCCCACCCCCCCCCCCCCCCCCCCCCCCAAAAAAAAGGCCCCCCCCCCCCCCCCCCCCCCCCCCACAAGAACTATTCAGTCAAAGTTCTTTAAAGAACCAGCTCCTTCTTTCGCCAGAAAGAACCTTTTGTGAAACATAAAGTTTCTTCAGATGTTAAAGGTTCTTTATGGACCCATTTAGACAAAACTGTTCTTCTATGGCATCGTGTAGCACTTACCTTTCTTTTAAGAGTGTAGTGCATAAAAAAAAAAAAAGGTTTCAGGTCGAGACTAATTCAGAGACAACATGAGATTAGCATACATTAGTTCTCAGTGTGAGCTTTGTGATATCATGAAGAAGCACAGCAGGATGGAGTCTGTCAGTAGCTCTTACGTCTGGGACTCCTCAGGGATTCTTTGGTTGTGTGTGCTTAAGTCCTAACACAAATAGGAAGCGTTCTATTTGCTGAAAAGGCAGAATATCAACGAAAGAGCAAAAACAAATCTAATATTCTTGCAAAAATGCTTTTAGAAACCTGTAAGGAATAGGCTTCTGGGGATATTTGACAGATCTTATTAAAAGTGTATTAAGCCACATCAGTCAGTGTATACAGTGACTGGACTTTTATATGTAAGACGATGTTGATTGGGCTTCATTTATAGACTGTTATAGATTCATTAATTTAATCAGTGACTTGTGCCATGATTTTTTTCTGAAGGTTTGTAGGATGATCTCTTTAATTTTGTATGTTAAGTGTACATTTCTGATTCTTATTTTATATTGCACAGTTGCAGCTTTATATCTCAAATTATGGCTATATTGTGACTCTTAATTGACATATTTATCTCACAATTACAACTCATTTTTCTCATTATTGTGACTTTATATCTCTCACTGTGAATCCTATTTTACTATGTGCGATTTGAATTAAGTAACTACCTTTCAGATTTTTTTCTTTCAAAAATATTGAAAATTAATGCTTTTATTCTGCAAGGTACACGTTAAATTGATCAAATATGACAGTAAATTCAGTTTCAAATAAATGCTGTTCTTCTGAACTTCCTATTCAAAGAATCTTGAATAAAATATATTATGGTTTCTACAAAAATATTAAGTGGCACAACTCTTTTCAATATTGATAATAAAAAGAAATGTTTCTTGAGCAGCAAATCAGCATATAAGAATGATTTCGGATGTGGCACTAAAGACTGGAGTAATGACTGCTAAAAAAAAAATCAGCTTTGCCATCACAAGAATAAATTACTTAAAAGGTGTAAATCAGAATCTTACATATTTTTAAATATTATGTATTATAGTCTGTACAGCATTTTTGATCAATAAAATGCAGCCTTGGTGAGCATAACAAAAACCGACCCCAAACATTTTGAATGATGACATTTTTATAAACGTTTGACTCCAAATTTACAGGCTTTTTACAGCAGTTCATCAGGCAGTTGTGAGTTATAAATAAACCAGTCTAGAACGAGTAGGCTACAATTAAACCCTGATTACATTTCCAAAAACTCAAGAAACTCGGTGTTTTGTAAATCAGTCTGTCTGAATACATCTACAAAAATGAATGTTTCTGACAGTAATGACATAAAACTTACATCATAATAGAAATAATTACTTATGCAGATCTTTTTGAATAGCAAAAACATAGCGCACACACACCTGTGCATAATCATGCTGTCTAACCAGCATCTTAATATGCCACACCTGTGAAGTGGATGGATAATCTCGGCAAAGGAGAAGTGCTCCCCTAACACAGATTTGTGGACAATACTGAAGAAATAGCCTTTGGAGTACATCGACCAAGTCTTAGATCTTTGGTTCAGCTCCTGAAAAATGGGGCAAAAAAACAAGTGTGCGCTTTATATTTTGTTCAGTGTAATAAATGTTCACCAACAAAGAATAAGACGCCGGAGGCCCCTGAACCAGATGTTTTGCAGAACGTAAGCTGTGCAGCCTTTCATTTATTATAGAACCAATCACGCAACCCTTAATACTAACGTGGCCTAGTAGTTGGATGCAGTCGTCCTCATATAAAGACCACAGGGTTTAATGCTGGTCCATGGTTTTTGTAGTGGAACTATTGAAAAATATTATGTAGAGGGACCATACATTACTCAGCTCCAGAGCACGGCTATAGGCAGATTATTCCTGTTCTGTGGGCTGTGTTTTGCCAGTGTGTTTCGACGGAATCGCATTGTCGTAAAACAGGAAACATTCATCCCTTTTTTTTTTCTCCTCCTTGTAAATTTGTATCTGGGACAGGGCATCTTTTTTTCATGTCCTTTTATTATAATGTAGGATGAATGAAACCGACTCGGTGAGACTGGCCTCAAATTAATGATGATTGTTTTCCTCCTTGATTCATTCCTCTAGGATTCAGTCAATCAATTCAACAAGCTAGAAGTATGCGAACGTGAAGTAGTGGGGATATCTAATTAATTAACTTGATTAAAAAAAATCGTCTTATCCTGGCAAATTGCAGTTATAAAATGGATATTTCTGGTCCTTGATTCTGATTGGTTGAGCTATGTTCGAAGCTGTTGTAAATTAGTAAGTAGCATACACCTTTGTTTACGTTTGTGTGCTGCTTGGCGAGGAACTACATTGTTTGGTTTTTATATCATTACACTTTATTTTCTCTGTTTTATTTTGTGAAACTGTACTACGTATATGGAATAACCGTTTTATAAAAGCAATAAACCCGTGAAGCCGTGGTTTACAGTGAATTTATAACAGCTAAGGGGGTTATAGGAACCCTTAGCGGTTATAAATTCACTGTAAACCACGGCTTCTTGGGGCTTATTGCTTTAGTTTATTAAGTATATGTTTAGTGAGTGATGACTCAATTCTTTCTGTTAAGATGTGTTTTTTTGTTTTTTTCAGATGGATATAGAAACAGTATGCACTGAATGAACTGAACATGCAGTTGTTTGCATTTTAGGAAAAGTGACGTTTGATTAACCAATGATGCAAACCCTCTTTAACAAGAAAGTATAACTATGCAAAGTACATTAATGCAAATCCTGGACGGCAGAAGAGTTACAGTGTGTGTTTCACTGCTGCTGTGACATTCACTCGCAAATTTGCATGATAAATCTCTTTTCATTTGAATAGCATATTTCCTACATGCATTCTCTCTCACACTAGGTAAATTATTAACAATAAAACGTTGTAAGTATCATCTTGTGAAATGAAAGATAATTTGTACAAACACAATGTATTTTTTAAAAGATTTTTTTTTTTTTTCAAGCAACCCCAAGGTTATAGGTTTGATTTCCAGGGAACGAATACATTTATTTAAAATAATTGTATACCTTGATTGCAGATTGCATGTTGCTTTTGATAAAAAAAAATAGCATAAGTGTAAGTGAGAGACGAAATGTAAATTTGAATGCACAGTCCTAATCATGCAAGATACACAACGTAAAATGATTGCTAAAATATACAGTGTTATTTTATCGCATCAGCTCCTTCTTTTTTCACTTTTTCACTTAGACAGAGTTGATAGATCATATGTAAGGCATCTCGTTGGTTGCCCTGGTAACTGTGAAGATGAGCGGGAAGGTGTGAAAGTGCAGGAATACGGGTGTTGTTCCTTTGTCTTCCATCAGATCTCAAGATCTGCTCCTTCACTGGGAACATCAGGCAGGAATTCTCTAAAAACAGGTTTGTGAGGATCTGCTTTAAAAAAAGGCCCTTGTAGCCACTTTTTAGTTCTTATGAGCTACAGAAATAGTTGGAGTGACACATTTTTGATCTTTTCTTATATTTCTTGGGAGGCTTACTGCGTGAGGAGTAAATGCAAGCAAAAGTAAGACCTTCATGGAATTATTTTATTTCTCTCTTGGATGTATATTGTACTGCTCTGGAAGGTAATGACAGCCTATGATGTGATGATGGATGGTTTTCTGGTTGTAATTTCAGATTTGTGTGGGATTGTGGTAGATTATGCGCACTAGAAGCTGTATGATTTGGTTTTAATGGGAAATAAGATGGCTTGAATCCATGTTAATGAGAAATGCTGTTATAGTACTTGTGCAGTGACTTTTCCTGCCCCCATAATCCAGTGGGTTTATCATAATACTGATGCTGTTTACACCAGCCAGAAAATCAGATTACATGAGAAATCTTGAAAATGGATGAGTTCAGAAATGTGTGTTTGATTATGCTGCAGGTGACACTGAAATGTTGCTTGCGATTTTTTTTTTTTTTTTTTTGCTGTTTGTGGTATTAATGTAAATTCTGTACATTTTCTATAAAAGCTTTGTTTGTCTTCTTGGCTAACATCTCCTTGCATCTCTTGCAGGTTCTGGTGTGGTGAAGAATGCAGAGAGGAGGTGTTTTCTTACGATGCATTAAAACCAAAAAATAATCTACCATAATCACTGGAAAGTAAAGAGGAATTTGATTAGCAAAGAGAAGCAAAGTGAAGTGACAATGGGGCGAAAGAAGATCCAGATTACCCGCATAATGGATGAGAGAAACAGACAGGTGAGATGAAGAATGAAGATGTCTGCTTCATGAATCAAAACTAAAACTGCAATAAAAAAAAATCTATCGGTGCTTTCCAAGTCTCATTAATGTAAGAAAATGTACTAAATTTCAGTAATTTAAAAAAAAAAAAAAATTTGTTTTTTTTAAAACAGAAATTAACACTCTTATTCAGCAGGTAATGCATAAAATGCCCAAATATATAAAGTACAAGCCTTTATTATGTTTACAAGAGAGTTTCTTTTCAAATAAATACACATTGAACTTCCGTATTTCATTAGGAATTATTTTTTAAAAATGTAGAACCGTTTCCACAAAAATATTAAGCATCACAACTGTTTTCAACATGATATTAATAATGTTTCTTGACTGATTTCTGAGTATCATGTGGGACACTGAAGCTGGAGTAATGGCTGACGAAAACAGCTTTGCCTTCACATAAATTCGATTTTAAATTATATCTAATAAACATTTTTCATAAATTTTAACTATATTTCACAAATATTACTGTTTTTAGTGCATTTTTGATCAAATAAAGCAGCCTTGGTGAGTGATTTCTTTATCTTCAAAAAATCATTTAAAAATCATGCTTTACAAACTGTGGTGAATTTTTGCACATAAGTCAGCCATCAGCAACACCGCTCTTTAGATATCTTGGTATCAAAAACTAGTTCTCAGAGCTGGTTACGTTTTTTTAATAACCAAATTAAAACAAGCATGACCATTACAATCCGATTCACGAGCAGAAAACCATTATGAACTGCGTTTTTTGAAGGAATTGGACAAAAAGACTTACAAATCAGATACAAACATTCAAGTTATAAGTTTGAAGTGATTCAGTGACTTATTCAATGAATAGATTGGAGCGTTTCTTCACTGAACCGCAATTCGTTTTGTAGTGCTTCCTTTAAAGAGTTTAAAAAAAAATGGAATTGTTAAGATCCGAATAATTAAAATCATTACGATTCTAATCCATAATCAAGAGCCTCTGTAATCACTGGATACAGCCAATTGCATCACCATTAGTTTTATGCCAGAAAACGGTGACTTGTACCTGTTTAGAGCCTTTTTTCTTAGCAGAGGGAACATCCAACACCTTCATTCCTAGCATACATGATTTATATCTGTTAACAAATGTTGTTTACAAATGATTTAAATTTACAAATGTTCGCTCAGGAGTGCCCCATGTCTCTTAAGCGTGTTTAATGAATGTCTGTCGTGGGGGGACCGGGCTGACCCTCCTCCATGCGTCTGCACACAGGAGCTCTTGTCTGGGTTCCTCAGCGGGCTGCAGTCCCTGTGGTGTGGTCGCAGTAATTAGAGCAGTTCAGGGCTCCACATCTCTCATTAGTAGACCGGTCAGACTGAGGGCTTGCACAGTGTCTCTCTCTGCCCCTGACGGCCATCACTCACAGCAAAACCACAGGCACAGGCCTGAATTTACCCAGTCTGTACTGGGATCTAAATTTAAAATACCAACCCGCACCACAAACCCTGTCTAGTCTGAGCGCTCTTGTTCGGGCGAGTATTTTTGGTACACACAGTGTTTTTGATTTTCAGTGATTTACACTGAAGGTTTTTAGTCGTGACATCATTGTGACTACTGTAATTCCGGTTCATGAATAATTCCTCCCTGTACTGTATTGGTTATTTTATTATAGTACAGGTGCATCTCAATAAATTAGAATGTCGTGGAAAAGTTCATTTATTTCAGTAATTCAACTCAAATTGTCAAACTCGTGTATTAAATAAATTCAGTGCACACAGACAGAAGTAGTTTAAGTCTTTGGTTCTTTTAATTGTGATTATTTTGGCTCACATTTCACAAAAACCCAACAATTCACTATCTTAAATTAGAATACTTCATAAGACCAATGAAGATAACATTTTTAGTGAATTGTTGGCTTTTTGGAAAGTATGTTCATTTACTGTACGTGCACTCAATACTTGGTAGGGGCTCCTTTTGCTTTAATTACTGCCTCAATTCGGCGTGGCATGGAGGTGATCAGTTTGTGGCACTGCTGAGGTGGTATGGAAGCCCAGGTTTCTTTGACAGTGGCCTTCAGCTCATCTGCATTTTTTGGTCTCTTGTTTCTCATTTTTCCTCTTGACAATACCCCATAAATTTTTCTATGGGGTTCAGGTCTGGTGAGTTTTGCTGGCCAGTCAAGCACACCAACACCCATGGTCATTTAACCAACTTTTGGTGGTTTTGGCAGTGTGGGCAGGTGCCAAATCTGCTGGAAAATGAAATCAGCATCTTTAAAAGCTGGTCAGCAGAAGGAAGCATTGAAGTGCTCCAAAATTTATTGGTAAGCGGGTGCAGTGACTTTGGTTTTCAAATAAACACAATGGACCAACACCAGCAGAGGACATTAACCCCAAATCATCACAGACTGTGGATACTTAACACTGGACTTCAAGCAACTTTTGGCTATGAGCTTCTCCACCCTTCCTCCAGATTCTAGGACCTTGGTTTCCAAATGAAATGTAAAACTTGCTCTCATCTGAAAAGAGGTTTTTGGACCACTGGGCAACAGTCCAGTTCCTCTCCTTAGCCCAGGTAAGACGCCTCGGACATTGTCTGTGGTTCAGGAGTGGCTTAACAAGAGGAATACGACAACTGTAGCCAAATTCCTTGACACGTGTGTGTGGTGGCTCTTGATGCCTTGACCCCAGCCTCAGTCCATTCCTTGTGAAGTTCACTCAAATTCTTGAATCGATTTTGCTTGACAATCCTCATAAGGCTGCGGTTTTCTCGGTTGGTTGTGCATCTTTTTCTTTTACACTTTTTCCTTCCACTCAACTTTTTATGAATATGCTTGGATACAGCACTCTTTGAACAGCTAGCTTCTTTGGCAATGATTGTTTGTGGCTTATCCTCCTTGTGAAGGGTGTCAGTGATTTTCTTCTGGACAACTGTCAGATCAGTTTTCCCCATGATTGTGTAGCCTAGTGAACCAAAACAAACCATTTTGAAGGCTCAGGAAACATTCGCAGGTGTTTTGAGTTGATTAGCTGAATGACATGTCACCATATTCTAATTTGTTGAGACAGTGATGTGGGTGGGTTTTTGTGAATTGTGAGCCAAAATCATCACAATTAAAGGAACCAAAGACTTAAACTACTTTAGTTTGTGTGCATTGAATTTATTTAATACAAGAGTTCCACAATTTGAGTTGAATTACTGAAATAACTTTTCCACAACAAAAAAAAATAAACGACATTCTAATTTATTGAGATGCACCTGTAGTCTTAGTACAATAATTGACTATTAGCCATTTTATAGAAAGCCTTGATATATTTTAAGTGATAGCATGATGTAAGAAGCCCAATGACTTCCTGTTAACATTATTATTAAAAAACCATTAGCTGTTACCATAGTTTTTAATGTTTTTGAAAGAAGTCTCTTAGGTTCACCGAGGCTGCTTTTATTCTGTCAGAAATACAGTAAAAACAGTAATATTGTGAAATGTTATTACAGTTTAAAATAGCTGTTTTCTATGTAAATATATTTTAACATTTATTTTATTTCTGTGATGCAAAGCTGATTTTCAGCATCATTACTCCAGTCTTCATTGTCAGGTGATCCTTCAGAAATCATTCTAATATGCTGATTTGAATTTACTGAGTATACATTTACATTTATTATTATTAATGTTGAAAACAGTTGTGTTGCTTAATATTTTTTGTGGAAACGGATTTTTCTGTAATCTTTAATAAATAGAAGGTTCAAAAGAACAGCATTTATATGAAATAGAACTCTTTGTACATTATAATGTCTTTATTTCACTTTTGATCAGTTTGATGCATCATTTCTGAATAAAATATTAATGTCTTTCAAAAATCCTACTAAACCCCCAACTTTGATATGGGATTGTACACTATAGTCAACCTATATACATCATATGGGAATCATGTATTTTATATAGCCTGTTTATCAAGTCCTGAGTCTTTACAGTAGTATGGTATGTATGGTTGTATTCCAAGTTAAAACTTCTTACCATAGGACCATATCAAGAAAACCCATTGTATTGTCCTACTTCACTTAGTTAAAAAGGTATCGCAGATTGTACGCAGTAGTCTTGGAAGTACTATGGTCACCAGGTAAAAATTATTAATTCATTACCAATGGTATTTTCATATGATACCGTCATGACAGTGTTACTACCCCTTTTTTTTTTTTTTTTGTAGCAGTTTGCCAAAAGAATCATGGTCTTCTTATGGTACCATGCCCTAAAAACATGGTAAAACCATGGTAGTTTTGATACTGTTGTCTTTCCATTCTATAGAATAGTAAATACTATATTATGTTGTTGTTTTCATTCTTTCTGACCCTGAGTATTCTTGGTCCACATTGTAAATTACTTAACTGTAGTTTGGTTATTGATGGTTAATCATTATTTTCTTATTATCCAAAAGCATTAATCATTCCTCAGCCGCCTCTATAAGACTGAATGGAATGCTGTGTTTGAGCATTTCAAATGGGATTTTACACTGTGACATTGACAACTAACATCGAACGAGTTTGTTCTCAGTGTTTGCTGTAAGAATTTGGCCCTCAGTTGTGAAGTGGCAGCAAGCTTAGGGAGGGTGATAATTGGCAGGAAACATGAGATGATCTGGCAACCCTGACAGCTGGGTCTCATCAGACAGTCGTGAAGAATGACTTCTTCTGATACTAGTAATGAGCATACACTCAACAAAAAAACAGTACAGTACCATAGTCATTTTTGTTATAGTATTAAAAGTGTTGTATTTAAGTTTATACACTACCCTTTAAAAGTTTGGGGTTGGTACGAATTTTTTAGTTTTTGAAGAAAGCTCTTAATGTCACCAAGTTGTATTATTGAGGCACATATACAGCAAAAACAGTAATAATATGAAGTATTATTACAATTTAAAATAAAAGTTTTCTATTTAAATATATTTTAAAATGTCATTTATTACTGTGATCAAAGCTGTATTTTCAGCATTATTCCTCCAGTCTTCAGTGTCACATGCTCCTCCAGAACTCATTCTAAATGCGCCAAGAAACATTTCGTATTTTATCTGTTGAAGCAGTTGAATGCTTAATATTTCCTGTGGAAAGACGTAATAGTTTTTTTTCAGTATAGCTTTATTCTTTAATGGGAATTTCATACAAACAGCATTTATTTGAAATACAAAGTAAATGCTTTTCCTGGTACTAATTTTTGACCACTTTATATTCTTTATAGAATTAAGTTTACTTCCAGATTAATTTCTTTAAAAAAAAAAAAAGAAAGAACAAAACACTTACTGACCCGCAACATTTTTGAATGATAATATAGAGATTAACATTTATAATAAGTAAACATAGACAACATTTGTTATTACATCCATAAGTTATAGTTTTTCAATCTAGCTTTTGTTTGGCCGTATCTTTTGGTTTGGGCAAAACCAATTGTAACAAAAACCACATCAGTCAACAGTGAACAGATGTTGATCATATTACTTAAACTCCTTTGTTGATATCTTTGACCATAAGGATAACATGTACACCTTTCTGATATTTCTCCTGTCGTTTTCCTAGGTGACGTTCACAAAGAGGAGGTTTGGTCTGATGAAGAAGGCGTATGAGCTCAGTGTTCTGTGTGACTGTGAAATAGCCCTGATTATCTTTAACCGCTCCAATAAGCTCTTCCAGTACGCCAGCACAGACATGGACAAGGTCTTGCTCAAGTACACGGAATACAACGAACCTCACGAGAGCAGAACCAACTCGGATATTGTAGAGGTAAGTGGCTACACATTTTAGGCAGCGTGGGAATTTCAAAAGCAGAATAAAATCTGTTACTATTTGTGGTGAAATAATTACAAGTATTAAACTGACTGATATTAAAGATTGCATGCAACCTATTTAATGTGCTTCCACGTATATTTAAAATGCTTTGCTGATCACAGATATGCCTTATGACATTTCACAGTAGTGATCTTGATTCATTCTGAATCTTATGACCCATATCTGATTGAATCTCTCACAGAATGGCCTTTAACAGATTACACTAATGCATGTAGTAGCAGTAGCATCTGGAGATGCGGGCTGCTTTTACTGATATCTGTAATACATTTAGCAGT
The DNA here is from genome assembly GCA_018155175.1 of Sinocyclocheilus anophthalmus. Taxonomy (NCBI): domain Eukaryota; kingdom Metazoa; phylum Chordata; class Actinopteri; order Cypriniformes; family Cyprinidae; genus Sinocyclocheilus; species Sinocyclocheilus anophthalmus. The sequence continues at coordinate 97,688 of JADLZN010000860.1, read as the reverse complement.
GGTGGACGAAGTACACAAATCAAGTACTTGAGTAAAAGTACAGATAAATATAATAAAATATTACTCCAGTAAAAGTACTAATTTTTCAGTTTTACTCGAGTGAAAGTACAAAAGTAGTTGATTTTTTTTATGTACTTAAGTAAAAAGTACTGATAGATAGATTTATTTTGCAAGTTTATATAGGCTACTTAATTTAATTTTATATTGGCACATATTTTTATAATCCTACTGCTCAAAGTACCTGGGATTTTCCCAAAATAACCACTATATTGAGTCAAGATATATTTTTGTTGTTGATGTGGACTACGTTGACGAGAGTGATGTAACGTTAGTAATGTTCATTGTGAAGCTTACACTGCGAAGTACCTGAGAGAAAATTGATTTGACCATCTGATTTTCACCAGTGTTTTAAAGCTTGTTTTGCAGAACATCACAGTTATATATGACATGAGAATAAGGCCTGAAGTTAGGAAGAACATTTTAAGGAAAATATAAATATATTTTCATAATGATTTTTTTCTTATCAAACCTTGTCTGTGGTGTAAAAACACCCCTGGCCAAATGCCCCCAGAGGGCATCACTTCCCACTTTGATATTTACTACTAGTAGTTTGCCATATTCTGACAGCACCGCCTTTATTTTTCGCCTCAGATGTAGCATATCTAGGTGGTTGACAAAAATATTTTGGACATTTATTAAAAAAAATAAAAAAATTGCGTCAACCCATCCCCCCAGCAAGCTCGTTAGCTTGACAGTTAGCATCAGCTAACATTATTTACTTATTTTCAGTATGGTTATGAATAAACATTCATATCTGTCTACTCTGCTAGTTAATCCAAACAATATAAAAATGTATACTGTTGATAAATTATATAAAAACAGACGTTACATAGGGCTAAATGCATAGCATTTTAATAAAACTGCTAACGTTACAGCAGCGGGGAATATGAACGTGCATGAGTTATTTTATTTAATCTGTGTTATTTTAATGTTTAATTTTTTTTTATACCTAAAACATAGAGACACTGATGTTAATGTGTCTGCATTTAAGCATTTCAGTGGGCTTAAATAGATCACCCTTTACAGCAGATTTAGTTCACAAACAACTGACAGTTTTGACCTAAATATGATTTTCAGTTAAAATAATTAATCCTAAAATTCGACATTAGTAACTTACTTTTAACAGCATCAGGCACAAGATCTCCTGGTTCCTTCGTGTGAATTCAGTTCACTGGAGACTCGCACTAAACGGTTCATTTGAATCCGTGAGTTGTCGACTAGAGAACAGCTGCAATCAGATCATTCTAATTCGTGAATGAATCTTTTGGTGCGATTTGCGAACCGATTTAATTGGTTCATTGAAAAGAATCAGTTCGTTCATGAATCAGACACACCGCTTCTGCGTGTCGGAGCACGTGATATATTATAAGAAGTAACGATATGTTTTATGAAATGTAGTGAAGTAAAAAGTACGATCTTATGCTTTGGAATGTAGTGAAGTAAAAGTAAAAGTTACTCAAAATAAAACTACTCCAGTAAAGTACAGATACTTGAAAAATGTACTTAAGTACAGTAACGAAGTAAAGCTACTCCGTTACTGTCCACCACTGCAGTTAGCAAACAGTTGGGCCGCATTTCAAGCATGCAGGCTAATTATAGATCACGGTCTTCAGTGAGGCATGTGCTCAAATTACATCTTCATTTTCACATGCATTTGCTCTATTTACAATTAACATGTGATGCTAGCCAAGGTTATCCTGTGCTTTACCTTGTTATATAAGCAATTGTCATGTGTGTTTACATTTATTCATTGACGCTTTCATCCAAAGCGACTCATACACCACCTGTCAGAAGTTTAGATTATGAATTTTTTATGTTTTTGAAGGATGTGTGAGTTCTTATGCTCACAAAGGCTTCATTTATAAATACAATAATACAAAAATAAATACAAAAATACAGTAAAACAGCCATATTGTGCAGTAATATTAAAATAATTGTTTTCTATGGAAGCCTGTTTCTGCCACAGAATAAAAAAAAAAAAAGGTAATTACGACTTTTTATCTCACAATCTGGACTTTTTTCTTACAAGTCTGATAAAAAGTCGAACGGAAAGATAACACAATTCCAAGAGTCCGAAAGTCAGAATTGGTTTGTAAAAGGTTGCAATTACCTTTTATTATTTTTTATTCCATGGCGGAAGCAAAAAATAAAAAACAGAATTACGAGATGTAAACTCAGAATTCTGAGAACCAAAGAGTCAGCAATTGTGAAATGAACTAGAAGTTCTTAGAAAAAATCAAAATTTGCGAAATGTACACTCGGATTGCGAGAAAAAAGTCCCGAATTTGAGCTAAAAGTCGCAACCTTTTTTTATTTATTTGTTTACAAATTCTTTGCAGAAACGGCTTCCATAGTTTTCTATTTAATCCATTTTTAAAATGTAATTTATTCCTGTAATGTCATTTTCTGTAGAGATGCCAGGTTTAAAGTAAATAGTGAACGCGTGTTCAACAAATGCTGGTGCTAAAGTCATGTGAACCGGTTTTCTGTGAGTGGTGCTAATTGGTTGTAGCTAAAAATAAGGATCCAGTCTTATCCAACATTCATTCTGAGGAAACCTGAGCTACTATCAGTCAAGGACGTGGAACTCTTGGCGAGCGCTGCTCTCATTAGCCTCCATGAATCACAAATCACGTATGTGCACCAGAAATGCATTTCTGAATCAAAGTTATGTGTGCTGGTCTCACATTAGCATACACACTTACTACTGAGGTTGTGTTTTACAGTATACTAGCATGCCATATAGCCTATAGGAACTTTGAGCCTATTTGCTACTTTAATTTGATAATCACTTATAATATATATCCAAATAGGAATTATTTTAAAGATTGTTAAGGAGGGTCATCTGAAGAGGTAGAAAAGTAATAAACCTGCCTCTAAGTTACAATTAATTGTACTTCAGTGTTATAGGAAAAGTTTATCTAAAAATGACAGTTTGATTAAAAAGTACTCACCCTCAGGCCTTCCAAGATATAGATAAATTTGTTTGTTCATCAGAACAGATTTAATTTTCAAATGTAGCATTCCATCACTTGCTCAAAAAATAGATGCTCTGCAGTGAATGGGTGCCATCAAAAAGAGAGGCCAAGCAGCTGATAAAAACATCACAGTAATCAACAAGTAATTCACACGACTCCAGTCCATCAATTAACATCTTGTGAAGTGAAAAGATGCATGTTTGTAAGAAACAAATCCACCGTTAAGACGTCTTTAATACGTCAAATACGTCAAAATCAGTCCATTCCATATAGTGCTTTCTCCTTGAAAAGTAATCTCATCTGAATCAAGAGAGAAATATGCACAGATTAAGTTACAGTGAAAACAGTCCCAAAACGTTCGAAACAAATGTCGGTTTTGAACACAGAGTGTTCTTGAGTGAAAGAACCACAGAGGATTTTTCATTGGAGGAAGCGTTATTATGGATTGTGGTGTTTTGGCCAGAAACAGCCAAACAGGAACAGTGATTTGAAATCCCTTAATGATGGATTTCTTTAATACAAACATGGAGCTTTTCACTTCACAAGACATTAACTGATGGACTGGAGTGGTGTGGATTACTGGTGGATTATTGTGGTGTTTTTATCAGTTGTTTGGACTCTCGTTCTGACGGCACCATTCACTGCAGAGGATCCATTGATGAGCATGTGATGTAATGCCAAATTTCTCCAAATTTGTTGTGATGAAGAAACAAATTTATCTACATCTTTGATGGCCTGAGGGAGAGTACATTTTAAGCAAATTTTCATTTTTGGGTGAACTATTCCTTTAAGGGAAATGCAATTGTCCAGTTGCAAAGAAAAATGTAAATTAAAATCTCTTCCTCAAGACAGATTGGAATGAGATTAAATGGAGAATTTTGCTTTAGCCTCATGCTTCTCGTACAGTATGCGTCTCCTCTACAGTTTCTGAAAAGAATTAGTTGAGATTTCTAAATGAATATGGTGTAATTTTTGTGTTTTATTGGAGATCGACCATAGCGGACAATTTCGCATTGATTACTGAATGACTAGGAAATTGGTCATAAAATGCATTAACTTCTTCAACCTGGACGTCCTGGAGCCAATGATGATAATTTGAGTGGGGCAGATCCTGTCACATTAGTCAAATCTTCACTGCATATCACAATTTGGTTTTGATTTCCATATTATTAGTGCCTAGATTTGTTTTCCAGAGAGTCAGAACCTCCTAGCTGAACTCTTCAACCTCTATCTGAGTCATAGGTGTAATGTAAGGCCCAGTTATAACATTAAAGCACAGAGTTACAGCATTACAGACGCCTGAGGAGCAGTATATAACTGGGTCAAATTAATGCAATACTGCATCCCATATTGCGATGTACTCAACTTGACTTTCCATTTCCAGTGTGATGTATAAGAGATCAAAAGTGGATGGCAATCCAAAAAATGTATTATACATGCAAGATAAGGTAACGTGACAACAATATAAGACTCTACTATTAGAAACATAATAATGGCTACTTTTTTTACTTGCTGTTTAAAAAAATAGAAGGTAGTGTGCAATGTAGCTGAATACTGTATTTTGTATTTGGTTTATAATTAATCTCTTATGTATTGTTCTCATTTGATGCTATTCCAATATAATGTGTGCACTGCACTCATTCAGATTATTGCTATAGTAAAATGTATTTTCAAAGAAGAATAATCTACATTTGTGTATTGCTAGCAGATTAGCCTTATATTTGTACATTTTTGCATATAGACATTGAAAATTATAGTGAATGTTAGAGTTTTATGCCATCGTACTGTTCTTCTTTGCTGCTCCCTATAGGTGCTGAACAAGAAGGAACAAAGAGGTTGTGACAGCCCAGATCCAGAAGCTTCATATGTCCTCACGCCTCACACGGAGGAGAAATATCAGAAGATTAATGAAGAGTTTGACAACATGATGAGAAATCACAAAATTGTGAGCAAAATGTGATGCGTTTTCATCTTGGCATCCCTGTTACACTACACTACTGTTCAAAAGTTTAGGATAGTAAAAAGATTTTCTCTCTCTCTCTCTCTCTCTCCCACTCTATCGCTCTCTCTTCATATGGTCACCACAGCACCACCTGAAAAACCTACATAGCAACACCCTTAGCCAAAACCGAGTCACCCACATACAGTAAGGTAGCAACACTACAAAAGCAGCCAAAGCATCTTAGCAACTGCTTAGCAACATCTTTACAACCACAAAGCAACAGTCTAAAAAGCAGCACCCTTACAATCACCCAGAGCACCCTAACAACCACATAGCAACACTCTAAAAAGCAGCCAAAACACCTTAGCAACTACATAGCAATACCATAAAAAGAAGCCAAAATACCTTAGCAACTGCTTAGCAACATACTTACAACCACCCTGAACGCCCTAGCAACCGCATTGCAACACCCTAATAAGCAGCCAAAACACCATAGCAACTACAGTACATGGCAACAAGTCGATTTTAATATACACTTGTGTTGTGGGCAGGATGTGATGTCCAGAGAACTGTTAAATGTGATAAACTCTTTTGATTTGACACAATGGGTCAAAGGATCAACTCATAATTTGGGACATACACTAGATTTGATTTTATCTTTCAACTTGCACATTCAGAATGTTGTGATTGATGAGGTGGTGTTTTCTGACCATAAGCCAGTGTTTTTTAATGTCTGCTTTGAGGAGAAGTCCACAATGCTTGTAACCAGAAAAAATATGGTCCAGAAAAATTAATTCCTTGACTAGTGGAGAGTTTGCCTCATTATATAGAAATCACTGTGAAACTACTCTTATTTGAAGAGTCTCTGAAGAATTTAAGTGTTGATGAACAGGTTAATCACTTTAATGTTGTTTGTGCTGAAATCTTGGATAGTGTTGCTCCTCTTAAAGTTAAGAAACGTAAAGGCAAATGTCAGCCATGAGTAAAATGATTCTACATGGACACTTAGACAAAAGGCTCGACAAGCCGAGAGGAGATGGAAAAAACACAAACTGCAGGTTCACTATGAGATTTTTAGAGAATCTCTATTGACTTTTCAGAAGGCTGCTAGATGTGCTAAACACAAATATTACTCCGATGTGATATCGCAAAATGCAAATAATTATAAAATTTTATTCAAGATTTTAAATTCAGCCATAAATCCTGTACAAACTAGGTATCCTGATCTTTCCACTACTAAGTGTGAAGAGTTTCTTAATTTTTTTAATAGGAAAATTGTTGATTTACATTCAAAGATATCAAAACCGCTAGTAGATCCATCTATTGACTTGGCTTCTGCCTGCTGCACGGAATGGACAGAATTCCATCCTATTACGTTTCCAGTTTTGGTGGACACTGTGAAGCATCTTAAATCTTCGTCATCAAAACACGATGTCATGTCTCCCTGCCTTTGCAAACAGGTTTTTGAGAGTGTTGGGACTACTGTGCTGAATTTAATTAACAACTGTCTCAGTCAGGGCATCTGTCCAGCTGGTTTTAAGCATGCTACAGTTCTACCACTTTTAAAAAGGCCCAATCTGGCAGTGGAAGACACAAACAATTATAGACAGATTTCAAACCTACCTTTCCTTGCCAAGATATTAGAGAAACTGGTCTTTAAACAACTACAATCTTATATTACCTTAAATGCAATATGTGAGCCTTTTCAATCCGGTTTTAAGTCTGGTCATAGTACTGAGACAGTGTTGGTTAAAGTGCTAAATGACATCTATCAGACAATGGCGAAAGTGTTATTTTAATTCTGCTTGATCTTAGTGCGGCATTCGATATGGTGGACCATAGGATTTTAATTGAGCACCTTGAACATTGGGGCGGCCTAAAAGGCAATGTGCTGAAATGGTTTGAATCTTATCTTGCGGATAGGTCTTTTTCAGTGAGAGTTGGGAACTGTAATTCTTCAAGATTACATCTTCCTTGGGGAATTCCACAAGGTTCAATCTTGGCGCCGTTGCTGTTTTCCCTCTATATGCTACCTTTGGGGGCTATATTTCGAAAACAAAGTATCATTCCACTGCTATGCAGATGATACTCAGATTTATCTACCCGTGAGAGAGTCAAACCCAGATTCTATAAAGGTGTTATTAGCTTGTTTACAGGAGGTAAAGGCCTGGGTGGCTGCTAATTTTTGTTGCTTAATGAAAATAAAACTGAGGTTATTGTTTTTGGCCCTAAGAATCAAGAAGTGACTCAGTGTTTAAATTCAACGCACCTGGCTGGCTTTTTGAAAACCCATGTGAAAGACTTGGGCTTCGTTTTGGATAGTGAACTAAAGATGAACAGGCAAATAAACACAGTGGTGAGATCTTGTTTTTTTCATTTACGTCTATTAGCGAAGACAAAACCGTTTTTATCTACCACTGATTTGGAGAAAGCCGTTACGGCTCTCGTTTTCACTCGAATGGACTACTGTAACTCCCTTTATTTTGGAGTTGATTGTGGTGCACTGGGGCGCCTACAGAGAATCCAGAACGCAGCGGCGAGAATGATTAAGTCTGCAAAAAAACATGACTCAGTCACTCCATTACTTGTGTCACTAAATTGGCTGCCGGTACGGCTTAAAATAATTTATAGGATTATTATTTTTGTTTTTATGGCCCTTCACAATTTAGCCCCTGGGTATTTGTCAAGTATGATATCAGTTTATATCCCTACGAGATCTCTGAGGTCTGAAAACCAACACCTCCTTTGTGTAACTAGGACAAAATACAAACACAGGGGAGATAGAGCCTTTTCGCGAGCTGGTCCAAAACTGTGGAATGACCTCCCCCTCATAGTATTAGATCCATTAACTCACTACCGGTTTTCAAAGCTGTGTTGAAAGCACATCTTTTAAAGACCAATGAGGAGTTGTTGTGATGCAGGTTTAGCTATTTTAAACTGTGTCCATGTTGTTATGTGATTTGTGTTGTTATTTGAGACTATGCTTGTTTTTATGTAATTTTATTGTGATATTGTGAAGCACTTTGGGCAACCTGGTGTTGCATTAAACTGTGCTATATAATAAAAATAAAAAACAAAACAAAACAAAACAAACACCCTGATAAGCGGCCAAAACACCATAGCAACTGCTTAGCAACACCCTTACAACCACCCAGAACTCTAGCATTTGCACAGGCAACCACTCCTGTTTAATCTAACTTATCCCTTGACATCTCTCTCACATCATCTTCTCTGTCTCTATCAGCCGGCTGCTTTGGGTCAGCAGAGCTACTCGATACCGTTGACTTTGACCGTCACAAACCCCACCACCCTGTCCTACAGTACAGACAGCTCTCTGGACACCCCAGTGTCCCTCAGCGGGGCTAACATACTGTCTCTGTCCTCCAACTCCCTCCAAAGCAACAACAGCACTGCTGTCATGGGTCAGTATCTACTGTGCATCATTACCATATGTTTTTGAATGCAATACCATCATGATGCGGTTTCCTGCACATGATACATGATAATGCTGTGGTGTAGGGCTGCAAGATAAATCGAAATGGAATCGCAATCGCGATTAGACCGAAGCTGCGATTGTCATGCGTATCTTTCAGTGAAGCACGTTTCTGTGATCAGCAGTAAATCTCCATCCTAAGGCCAGGACGCTCTCGCGCTGAAACTCCAAGAAACATTGCAGAAGAAACCAGTGTTGCCAAGTCTGCGGTTTTCCCCCGCGGACCCTGGCGTGCGAATTTTTAACGGGGAACCCCCCTCGAATGCGATTGGGCTAGTTTTGGGCTAGTTTTGAGTAGCAATTGGGTTTTGTTGTGAAAACCTGGCAACCCTGGAAGAAACCCAGGAAATGCCTATAGCAGTAGCTGGATGAACAGAAGATTTAAAGGGGTCATATGATTCGATTTCATTTTTTCCTTTCTCTTTGTAGTGTTACAATCTCTTGGTGCATAAAGAAGATCTTAAAGTCTCAAATCCAAAGAGATAGTCTTTATAAAAGTTAAGACTCATCCACGCCCTACCTAAAACGCCTCGTTCAAACACCCCCCCCAACATGTCTACGTCACTGTGTGTGAAGATTTGCATAACACTGCCCAAATTTTCATGCAAAGAAAGAAGGCATAACTTTCTCGCTGTAGTATTGTTGCCGCCGCCATGTCGTGAAATCGTTTCGTTTTGTGAAAGTGAAACTACTTTGTTTGGCCTTCCCAAAAGAGGACGATATCTGCTTCATCATGCCTGAGCTGATCCGTGCTGGTTGCTGAGGAAATACGTCAACTTTGCGCTGTGGATCGCCGGATCAACTTTCACCGTGGACGAAGCGGTATCCAGCCCGGGGTCCGTCACATGTGGTTGCCGGGGCAAGGCCCGCCTTCCGCAACCGTTCTCAACCCACCCACCTCCGCTCACGTTCTACGCCCGCCGTGTGAAACTACTTTTTTGGTCTTTTCCAAAGAGACAAACGACTAGAAATCATGGGTTTCGTGTATTTACAACATGTTACAGAACGTTCAACCCAAATATTCAGTATGTGTGCCGCACATTTTATGAGACGTTTCCGATCCTGGAGAGTAGCTACAAAGCCGGCTGTTCTGACGCACAGACTGTAAGTATGTTTTTTATATTTAAAGAATTTGCCACTGATGATTCAAACTGGAGTTTTGAGCAGTGTAGAGTAGCGCATGCTGTTTGTCGTTTCTCCGATCACAAATACAAACATGGTTTTATGTTTACAAGGCGCGATGCAACGCGTACACGACAGTATAAGTCATTATATTCAGTAATTATGTCTCCACTGGATGCAACAATTATATCGTTTATAATGGCTTTTAATGTTTTAGTCTCGCCGCTCCAGCCGGACAGGGCATCACAAATGGTATGGGGCGTAACATTTCCGTCACACGCTTGAGGAATTCGGCCAATTACAGCGCACTGGATTGCTGGCCAATCAGAGCACACTTTGCTTTCAGACCGATGAGCTTTGTAAAAAGCGACACGTTTCAAAAAGGCGGGGCATAGAAGAAACAATAATGTACAGTATGTTGGGGGAAAATTTTTTTTTTTTTTTAACCTTAAAGCCACATAACCATTTCCTTACACAAATACACAAAATCATGTTTCTTTTTAGCAACATCATATGCCTTTTATTGATTCAATGTGACTAATAAACACATGACTACGGCAATATATGGTTTATCTGAGTTTTTATTATTATAATTTTTCATTAAAATAAAGTATACTTTTAATGCAATGCCTTTATCACTGCTTAATTATTACTATGAAATATGTTGCGTGCCTTTTTTCTGTGTAAGAAGCCACATCATCTCAAAGTAAGGATTTATTTCAAACACTCGACTTACGTTATTAAGTGAGTTTGGAGTAAAAACATGTTAAATGTGATATTTTCACATGCTTTCAAATGGAGCAGCATTTACTACACATAGCAGTAGTTCACTGAGAAGCTATGCAAACAGCTGTCATTATCACAAACGATTTCTTCTATTTCAGATTCGCGCAATAAAATCGTCTGCGATTTGTTTTGCGTAACTTGTCAGTGAACTACGGCTTTGTAGTAAATGCTGCTCCATCTGAAAGCAACGTATGATGGATTTACTGCTGATTACAGAACCGCTTTACTAAAATGCGCATGAGCATCGCGTTTCGATTAATCGTGCAGCCCTGGTTTACACATAATTCCATGTTGTCTTTTGAGGTATCTTGAATACCTGTAAATACAGTGGTTGGAGCTAATCATTTATTTTCATGGTAATAATCAAAATATGTGTATTGCCAGTTGCTTTGGTTCGTCAAACTCCAATTATTCCAAACCTGTAGGAATTTCTTTCAGCTGTTGGACAGAACAAAAGAAATATTTTTGGAAAAAGGTTGGTAGCCCATTGACGATGGTAGCCATACTATGTAATTACATGGCTACCATCATTACTTGGTTCCCACCTTCTTTAAAATATCTTCTTTTGTGTCCAACAGATAAAAGAAATTCATACAGGTTAGGAACAAATTGAGGGCGAGTAAATGATTACACATTTTCAATTTTCTGGTGAACTTATCACGTTAACAGTCATCAGGGTCTTGTTGTTTGATTAATTTTCATATGTTCATAGAAATTGGCCATAAATTTTTTGGGGCCAGGTTCTTTCAGACGTCCTCCTTCCAAATGGTGTCTCACAGTCATGTGGGTAGCTTACTCTCCTTTTTTGGTTAACTTTACAATGTTTCCTAATGTAAGGAGAAGTTCCAGCTAAGGTTCCATCTATTTAAAGCACACCATTAAACATGTTATTACTTCCATTGCACGCTTGCATTCGACTACATGAGAGATCAGATTAACAACCTATAATTTACTGGACTTTACCTGTATTATGGACATAACCATCCAGTTGTCACTAACTGTACGGGGCCTTGTATATGTTGCCTATAAATAAAGTAGCTTAGAATGTGCAGATCCGTAGTGTTTTACGTAACGTCTCTGTGTGTTACCCCCTGATGTTGATTGGTGTGGTCAGATGCTAGGTCATGACCTCATGCATACAACTTGACTCCTAGCTATGGAATAAAATCACTGTCAAAAATAATCGTATGTAATTCAAAGCATTTGTGTGTCATTTTAATTTACTCGTGCGTAATTTAGAAGTATTGTATGTAATTCTGTTTTTTGTCAGAGTTGGATTCCAAAATCTATGCCCACGACAGTTTACAGATGCGAGATTTTGTGTGTTTGTTAGAGTACAACTCCAAAATGTACGACTATGACAGTTTACAGACACAACGCTTGTTTTCACAACAGCTCTGTTACACGCACGACATGCGAATTGCGACACGAAGTGCGGTGTGCGAAACCACTGTCAAAAATACGGCATCATTGTCACAGGCATTACTATCGGAGGGAAGATGAATCGATTCCACGAAGTGCCACCGTTTTAAACCACTGGCGGCCAAAATGGCGGATCAGCAGCCAAGCGCTCACTCATCATCTCGGGTAAGTGATTTTTTTTTTCTTTTTCAAATTCGGCCACATGTTTAAGGGTTAGTTATCACTAATGACAGAGAGGAGTAATATTACATAGATAGTTTAACTATAGTAGGTAAGATTAGCTCTTAGTGTACATTTAGGTGTTTAAAGAATTAGAATACAGCTGTTTAGGTATGGAGGACCAAACCTGCAAAAATTAAAACAAATACATACACCAATAAATAAATAAATGTGTGTATAAATAAATGAATATGCAAATAAATAAATAAATGTGTGCATAGATACATGTATTCTTGTTTAAATACATATATAAATAATTAAATGCGTGATGAAAGTAGTCAAATAAATAATATAAATTGGTGACCAAATGGAAAATGTTTAAGGAAATGCTAAACTCATCCTAACTGTTTTCTTTTAATCACTCATTTATTTCTGAATGTAGTTCCGCATTTATTTTCCTCTGCACAACATGCTAATGAGAGGGTGCCAACCATGGACTTGGTCGGGTCTTGTGATAGCTGGTGCTTTCCCGCTGACAGCATGGTGTTAATATAGTATAGCCTAGTAAAGTCACTTTTGCCGTTCAACAGAGCAAGATATATAGAAAAACTGAGCCGTGTTGTCCGTACAGTATCTGTGACTTTACAGACGACCCAACAGAATGGCCAGAGGTGTCATTTCCCGGCATTTGATATTCGCAAATCTAGGGACCGTCTCTAAAGTTACATACGACACTGGTATATGGGGTGTGCGATATTGACAAAAAAGTATATCTCGATATTTTCTGGGATTTTATCGATAATTAGACGATATTTTGCTGAGTGTGTTATTGTGCTGGTACCTTAAGGACTGCCGTAGACAGCTGACTTCTAAAGTTTTTGATATTCTTCATTTTCTGTGTGGTCAGTTCACAGCAGTGAAAGAAATTAATCTTTTCCAATAAGTTTAAACTGACTTTTACATTTTATGAGCATTTTTACCTTTATAAAGACATTTTTCTAAAAGTGTGCATCATTTTTTAAGTCAAATTCTTACATTTAATCAATAAATTAAAATAGTAGGACACTATATAGCTGTTGCCAATCAAATTAAATTCACACAGAAGTGCGGCTTCTTGAATGGTATGGGGCTTTGAGAGTTTTACACACATGTATTTTGGTTGAATGCAAGACATGAATGCCTTTAACCTGCAGTTACAAATGCATATATAATGTTTTGATATTTTAATCTTAAAACGTTGAATAATACTGATATTTTAAATGATTTAAAACATGAAAAAAAAGAAGCCGAAATGTGAAATTAAAACCGCCAGCAGATGGCAGCAAATCACTGTTAATAAGCGAATCATTGCGATTGAACCGAATCATTTAAACGCTTGATTCATTCAGTAACGAAACACCGTCATGTTGCTCAGAGACGCTGAACAGTGCTGTGGCTGTGTTTGGAATGATTTTTTGTTGGCGAAATAGAGCAAAAAACAGGCAATATGGTGTCTAAAAACGTAAGTCTCTTAATTAACTTACTGTTTATTGAATTAAATGTCACATTTGTAATCATGGTAATTTTTATAGAAAAATGGCACTCTTCGTGTGAAATTGAATAACTATAACTAAATACTATATGAAGTGGTATAAATATATAAATTTTTTGCCATCATGTCTTGAATTTGTGATCATTCTAAGTGCATTTTAATAGCCTGAATCATGCAGTGAAAGCGAATTTGAGAATTAAAAATATGAAGTTACACAGTTGTCATTGTTTTTTTTTCCATTGTTATTTAATGGAACTGCTAATTTTACAATTTGTGAATATAGTTTTTTACAAGTAACTGAAAATGAAGCAACACAAAAAAAAAAAAAAAAAAAAAAAAAACACTTACAGTAAAACTTTACAGTATAACTTATGTTTTCTATGTTTTAAAATGCATTACTCAAGAAAGGACCAAAAAATGAATACAATAATAACATATTTTACAGTTAAACAACATTACACTGTAAATACATTTACAGCAAGTTAAATGACACGGTATAATAAAATACAGTATTTTTGCTACAAAATAATTACAGTAAGTTACGACTGAACTGCTGCCAGTTAGTTACAGTGTAGATATGAATTTACCGTTTATTTTAATAAAAATAAAAAAATCTAAAAGGTGTGCATTATAACCGAGAACTACATGAACACTTCACAGTTGGTTTTATGACTGTGAGTCATTCTCCTCAAATGCTAATGAGCTTTAAATTATGGCATATTTTGCATTTGAGCCTGTTCGGTAGGGAAAAATAGCAATTTTTACATATGATTTTCAGTTTATTTTAATAAATATCAAAAATCTAAAAGGTTTGCATTATGACTGAGAACTACATGAACACTTCACAGCTGGTTGTGTTACTGTAAGTAATTTTCCTCAAGTGCTATTGAAGTTCGAAAAGTGTATACCAATGTCGTATGTAACTTTAGAGACGGTCCCTAGATGTGTGAATATCGAATGCCGGGGAATGACACCTCTGGCTGTTCCGTTGGGTCGTTTGTAAAGTCACGGATACTGTACGGACAATACGGCTCAGTTTTTCTGTGTATCTTGCTCTGTTGAATGGCAAAAGTGACTTTACTAGGCTATACTATATTAACATCATGCTGTCATCCGCGCCCCCAGCTATCACAAGACCCGACCAAGTCCATGGTTACACACCTAAATGTACACCAAGAGCTAATCTTACCTACTATAGTTAAACTATCTATGTAATATTACTCCTCTCTGTCATTAGTGATAACTAATCCTTAAACATATGGCTGAATTTGAAAAAGAAAAAAAATCTCTTACCTGAGACGATGAGTTAGCGCTTGGTAGGAGGGTGGTCTTAATGCTTTAGATTTTAATATCATTAACCAGACTTTCAAAATTAACTGGATCAAGAATTGTTTATCTAATAATGAGTTACCCTGGTTTTGTATCCCTAACCTATTCTTCAAACGTTGTGGTGGCCTTAAATTTTTTATTGTCCTGTAACTTTAAGTGTAGTGAGTTACCTATTAAACTGTCACATTTTCATAAACAAGCTGGAAGATTGCTTTTAAACATAATTTCTCCCCTCACACGTGTATTCTTTGGAACAATGAAAATATATTTTCTGGTAACAAATCACTTTTTTTCATTGAATGGGTGAATCAAAATATGTTTTTTGTTTGTGATTTGTTCAATTCTGATGGGGACCTTCTTTCCTTTTCTGATTTTGTGTTTTTGAAAGGTGCATCAATCTCACTAAGAGATTTTAATAAGGTGACAAAGTATCCCTGTCAGTTTAAAAACTTTGTTTAAAGCGCATTTATGTTATTGCTGTGTAAACAACCATTTTCCTACACTTGTATTTAATGGTGTTTATGTATTAGATAAAAAATGCAATAACTTTTTTTTATTAGAATTGCTCTTTCTTCAACTCCAGGATGACCCTCTAAAGCACAATCTAAATGGAGGATTTGTTATCCGAACTCTGAATTAAAAACTTATGGACCTTTCCTCACAGGCTATTTATCCCAAATGAAATGAAAGAACTCCATTTCAAAATTGCTCATAGATACTACCCTTGCAATTTATTTTTGAGCAGATTTTCTGAGAATATATCCACAATGTGTTCACTTTGTAATACTGATGAAGAATCTATTCTACATATGTTTTTATCATTGCCCATTCACCAAGTCTTTTTGGTCAGAAGTTACCTTGTTAATTTTTTCCTGCTGTAACAAAATTATAGAAATAACAGAATCTATCATTTTTTTTGTCAGATTTTCATTCCAAGGACATTAATCTGGATCATATTGTTTTATTGCTTTGTCTTCTGGGTAAATTTCACCTTCATAAAGCCAGAACCATTCATTGCAAACCTAACTTTAGAATGTTTTCATCTGATATAAATTCCCTTTTTACTTCTTTTAAGAATGTGTCAAATCCTTTTAACTCAAAGGCTTCTAAAACTTTTAATATTCTTGAGTCTATTGTAAGCTATCTTTAAAAGACTTTTCTTCCTTTCTTTTTTTTTCTTTTTTATCATTGGTATATTTTGTTAATTTGTGTAGCTTGTCTAACTTCATGTGATGTTCGTTAGCACCACTACTTCATAACTGTTGTTATTCTTTCAATTCCAATAATTTAAAAAAAAGAGTGAGCGCTTGGCTGCTGATCCGCCATTTTGGCGCCAGTGGTTTAAAACGGTGGCACTTCGTGGAATCGATTCATCTTCCCTCGGATAGTAATGCCTGTGACAATGATGCCGTATTTTTGACAGTGGTTTCGCACACCGCACTTCGTGTCGCAATTTGTAACAGAGCTGTTGTGAAAACAAGCTTTGTGTCTGTAAACTGTCATAGTCGTACATTTTGGGGTTGTACTCTTAACAAACACACAAAATCTTGTATATGTAAACTGTCGTGGCTGTAGATTTTGGAATCCAACTCTGACAAAAAAACAGAATTACATACAATACTTCTAAATTACGCACGAGTAAATTAAAATGACACACAAATGCTTTGAATTACGTACGATTATTTTTGACAGTGATTTTATTCCATACGTATCCACCCTAGTCCTTTCTGCTTTCCTTATTTGTCTGTTATGAAATTCTCCCGGTTAAGACTAGGAAGGCTCTATGCTGTCATTTACTATAGAAAATTATTTATTTTCTCAGTTGAAGAAGGCGGGAAACATTTTTAGAATGCATTTAAATGGTGTAAAAGTCAGAATTATGTATATATTATATATTATATATATATATATATATTAGATATATATAATATATAATGTCCTTACTGATCCTCCTCATCCGCGGTGTACCTTTTTGACATTAGCACACAGTTTTAACCTATACCTCACCCAAATTTTAAATAATGTCTCTTTTTGTTGTGCCTCATTCAGCCAATGTATTTGTTGGCAGTTCAGAAGGAAACCGTATGGGAAGAGTTGTTTCTGCAAATTGTCAAGCGTCGTCTACAGTGGGCCGCAAACCTGATCTCAGAGTGCTCATTCCTCCTGTGTGCAAGGGCACTGTCTCTTCACTGGTGAGAGTTTCTTGTGTCTGCCATCAACAACATGTCTGCAGTATGCCAGTGAAACATCCTGAAATCATTAGACAATGAGAAAGTATTGACCTGTCTGAAACTGTCCTTAAATCTATTTCTTGCAAGCCGCAAGAGGAAGGAAAGGAACATTTGGTAAGAGGAATTTGATTTGAGCTTTTTAAAAATGATTCATTAACTAGGTCATAAAAATGTAGGAAAATCAGTTTTGTTACAGCGGCCTTGTGTTTAACAGTTACATGCTATAAGGCCATCCTAGTGGTTCAGGGAAACATTACAATCAAAGCTTACACTGAAACTTTATAAACTGCTCAGTTTATAGTTAAAACAAATATTTAACTGAAAAACTAGTCCCAAAGATTATTTAGACATTTAAGACACATCTGTATATTCTTTGTTGTATTTTATTTTGTGCTTCGCTTCTCTTTTTTTTTTTTTTTTTTTTTTTTTATTTTATTTTTTGTTTTGTTTTGCTTTGATCTGTTCTGTTTTCTTTTTTGTTCTGTTTTTATCTTATTTTTGTTTTATTTTTGCTTTGCTTTGTTCTATTTGTTTTATTTTGTCTTTTGTTTTGAGTTCTGTTCATTTTGTTTATTTTATTTTATTATTTTGTTTTATTTTATTTTTCTTTTCTTTTTTGTTCTGTTTTTACTCCTTATTTTTGTTTATTTTTTGCTTTGCTTTGTTCTAATTTGTTTTATTGGTTGTCTTTTGTTTTGAGTTCTGTTCTGTTCATTTTGTTTATTTTATTTTATTATTTTGTTTTGCTCTGTTTGTTCTGTTCTGTTTTGTTTTTCATTTAATATAGTGACATTTAGTCATTTTAAGTATGGCTAAAGTGCCCAGATTTGTTGGTGCTGTTTATGTTAGCTAATTAGCTGCACTTATTCATAATATCGGCTCCAACTTTCTGCATTATTTTGCAAAGTGATGTATGGTAGTCTGCTTACTCTGGCAGTGCAGTATGATGTATCAACACTGATGATTTTGAAGAAAAACCATGAAAATTAATGAATAATGCGTATAGACTGAATACAGTGTTACTGTTGTCTGTAAGCAGCTTTTTCCTTCACACAAATCAGCCCCTGTTGTTTCCACCGTGTTCTTCGTTTATTTAAACCTCAGCAAATAGACAACTCTCAGTCCAGCCAATCACTGACCACGCCTGTGGTATCCGTGGCAACCCCCAGTCTGCATCCTCAGGGCCTTGTGTACTCAGCCATGACCTCATCATTCAGTACAGGTATATAGTTGACCTATACATAATAAATCATCTAATAATACTAGATTCTGGACCTCGTGACACTACTGAATGACTATTTTACTATTTAACTCTTTCGTTTCTTATAGATTTTGCCTTGAGCAGTACAGAGCTCAGTTCTTTACACAGCTTCAGTTCACCAGATGCTGTCACAGCAGCACCAGGGTCTTCATGGAAACACAGCCAACATGGTCAGCCAGGCTTCAGTGCTCAGAGGTGAGATTGTGGGATTGAGGGGTGATGCCACATTATAGCATGCATTTCCTTCATTCACCCATTAGTGTTAAAGTGTTAAACTGCAGACAGAATTTATACCTGATTTGAAATATACTTCATGTTTCAAAAGTTAAACAATGTATTAAATCTGGTCAGAGTTACTTTGACTTGCTGGAAAAGCAGGTTTACGAAACTGGACAGAGTCCAGGTAAAAGCCATACCAGTTTTAGATAGTCAGGCCCCTGATCTATAATAGGTCAGTGGATTCAGGCTCTTTTTTGTTGGTTTAAATAGCCCAGACAGGTCCCACCTAACTCAGCTTTGTCCACTACCTAAACCAGCATTCATAAAGCATTTTTTTAAAGTATTTTTTGTTTCACAGACAGTTACATTTATTATTTTTGCTATCATTTTATTCTTTAGAATAACCCGCATTTATGAATCATGCACAGTAAGACCAATAATACTAAATGTAAAACATAATGTCTTTAACTAGATGTAAATTTTGTTTTCATGTTGACTTCAAGACATTCACTTCTGTTGGTGAGTTTGGGATTGGTATTTTTTACTGTTATCTCTCATGTCTCTTATGCTCACCAATGCTGCATTTATTACATCAAAAACATAGTAAAAAACACTAATATTGTGAAATTATAAAACATTTGAAATATTTTTCAATGAGTTTTATTCCTGACACAAAGCTGAATTTCCGGCATCAATACGCCAGGCTTCAGTGTCACATGATCCTTCAGAAATCATTCTAATATGCTGATTTGCTGCTCAAGAATAATTATTATCAATGCTGAAACCAGTTGTGCTGCTTAATATTGTTGTGGAAATTATAATAATTTATTTTTGGATGAGTTCTTTAATAAATAGAAAGATATAATTATAATAGAAATTGATCAATAGAAAGTTATTATAATAATTATATATATTTTTTTTTTGGATGAGTTCTTTGATAAATAGAAAGTTTAAAAGAGCAGCATTAAACATTGTCTTTACTGTCACCTTTGATCAATTAAATGCATCTTTGCTGACTTGAAGTATTAATTTCTTTCAAAACATGAGAATTCTTGGTGACCCCAAACTTTTGAACAGTAGTGTAAATAACATAGTACTAATAACCATCCTTGTTCTCTGCCAGACCCCCCTACCCTCAGGAAGTTCAGGCCTCTGACTCTTCCACCAACTCCATCAGCATCAAATCAGAGCCCATCTCCCCTCCCAGAGAGCATGCAGGCCACTCGATCTACCCCACCATCCACACCAGGCCTCGACCCAACTCCAGACAAGAAGTGGGCCGCTCTCCTGCCGAGAGCTTCAGCTCTTCTGGGAGTTCATATGAGGGGAGTGACCGTGAGGACCAGCGGCTGGACTCTCACACAGTCGCTGCTACATCAGGACAAAGCAGTCGATCATCACCAGAGACCGAGAACCAGGAAGATCCCTCAGTCAAACGCATGCGCACAGAGAGCTGGGTAACTTAGGATGGCTTTTTAAAATTACATTTCGGATATGCAGACTGCTGTTGTAGCACATGTAGTGCAACAAACATAAAGGGCTGCTTTAGAAGTGTGAAGAAGTGTCTCTGAAAAAGAAATACAAAGACAGTTATTGTAAATGTGTTTGTTCAGTTTGTATTATTTTAGGATTTTAATATTGATAAAAATTAAGTTATGAAGTGTCTGACACATTTTTGTCAATAGAGGGTTAGCTGTGCTGCATTATTTGCAGTACATAATTTTTTGCAAGCCAAATGTGTTTTTATCTTTTGTATGTTTATCTGAATCCTCAATCAAAGCCATTTAAATATTGATAGGGATTTACTATTTGCTGTCATTTAGTGTATGAGTTTGATGCCCTAGTGATCATAATTTTTAAAAGACATTTCATTTTGTTTCATTTTTGTGCTTTAGGAAAAACAAAACCTGTTTGAAATGGCAAAAGTAATCTTCCGTGGAGTGTTTACTTGTCTGTCAAGTTTTAGATGAACCTCAGGTATCTTGCATTTCAATCATCAACTGGCAGCCAAATGACACTTTCAGTTCTTTCAAGATTTGTGGAGAACAGATGATAAAATGGCCCAAAAATGATTGATTAATTCGATTTATTAATGTAACCAACCACCTTGCAACGACGTAGTGGGTGATAAAATTAGCTAATCATAAATGTGACTTTTGTTCTTAAACCCACAATCCCTCTATAAGAGAACACACTATTAACATGTCATATTCACAAAATAAAATATCTAAATATTTGTGAATTAGATGTTTAATATCATTTACGCAATGTGAATACTGATACTACCTGAAAATACCTGATTACACAAGCATTTAAAAATATATGAAAAGTATTTAAATGTCTTTTATAGTGTTTTTATCCATTATTCTGATTCTGCTGAATGTGATGGGGATGCTGTAAAGGAGCAGTCGAGCTTTATAGACATTTTCTAATTGTTTTGTGAACATTAAACTCCGATGAGACGTTTAGGTATTTTGCTGCTAATACCAGGTTTTATTTGACAGCTGTTGCTCTTTACTGACACAGGATGTTTGTTAGGCCAATGCCTTTCAAATCTTCCTTCATGCCATAAAATCATTTTTCTCTGATGCCAATGCATTCTGTGGAACTCTATTAGTTGTCTCCGTTTTTTTCTCAAATCAAGCCGACCCCTTTATTGTTTGTAAACCTGTTAAATGGCAATAAACATCATATTATTCACTTATGTTGCTGTCTGCATGGTTTAACTGCTTTAAAGCTATAAAAGGTTTCATCTATATAATAATGAACTAGGTCATTCACTTCTGTAGAAGGCTGTTTATGGTATTTTACAGGATGTGAATTCTTTGATGATGTTTGAGGTTTTTTCCTCATCACCACAGCGTGCAGAGATGACATTGTTCCCACCATTTTCACATTTGTTTTGCATTGAACACTGCTGGAAAGAAGTGTTTAAAACCATAACCTCACTAGTTTTAAATTTAGTCAAAGGGATTTTCTTGAGTGATCAGAACTCTTTGCACAATGCTTTGAATTTCATTTGAAACATTCATTCGGTGCTTTATTGCATCCGTTGCAAAGAAGATACAGTAGAGATGTTACATCTGGATCAACCTGGGGTGCCCCAAAATGTGATATAAATGTATAATTAAACCTGTAAGCTTGTAGGTACTCCATCCTTTAACCACTAGATCCCTATATAGTAATTACTGCATCAAAACATACTAAACTTAATTCGTCCAGCACTCATTCTTACTTGAGACTGTTTTCTTTTGCAGATCGTATTTGAGCACAATTGTCATTCCCATAATGGCATATGCACAGCGGGAAGAAAACATGCAAAGAGTTTGTTTATATGCCAGTTAATGATAACGTTATCTCACAACTGGAAAATAATTATTAGCAGCCATATTGTTATGAGAATAGACTCAGATTACAATCTGATCCATGTGACCGACAGATCACAGCAGCCTTGTTTCATACGGGCCAAAGAACGACCCCGCCGGGCAACAAATCCTTTTGTTATGGGACCATGCGTGTGTTTCTCCAGGGGGCGCCTGGTGGCTCAGAAAGCACAATTCTCCATTGAGTCCCGTTCAAATCTCAGTAGCATTTTTATATTTTTCCAACACATTTCTACACTAAAAAGTATAATCGTTTCAATTTTGGTTGAAATTCTTACTTGTCTCACAAATGAAAACGCATCCCATCAATCTGTATAAAACCATTTAGCTGGTTATCTCAAACGACGGTGAACGGTGCGTCCTTAACAGCGCTGAGAAAAGTAACGCGTGTCACGTGACAGCGCTGATAGTTTCCCAGCGTTCTATAGACATTCCATTTAAAACGTACATAATGGCAACTGAGAAACGTTCATATGGATTACATATTCAATTAATAGTTAAATCAGCAGATTTGTTTTTTAGACCCAGCCTACCTGCCCAATTAAGGGCAACTTCCGGGCCATAAACATCTGCACTGGGATCATGCTAATCGCCGTTCTACCTACTTGTTGGATTTCGGTCGCTCTTTAGTGAAGTCTTGCTGCATCAATGTCACTCGTACTAGTGTAGGAAGTTAGTGAAAGCACTGCTGTGAACACATGGGATGCTTTCTCTTTGATCCAAAAACGTCTTTGGTTTAAAGGAAATGGATTAAACCCTGAGCTCAGGTAGGAATACTTCTGATACAGTGATTTATTCAAATGAATGTCTATATATTCAAATAAATGAACACGAAATGTTTGGATCATCTACCTGTTGGGACTGTCCCACAAGTAAATGTGCATGCCTTGCTTTTAATTCATTTTTGTGACATTTGCAATGTGTCTTGCAATTTTTGTTTATCTTAATTTGTGAACACTCCAAATTGTGCAAACGTTGTGACCAATATTGTGATATGATTCATCATAATGCATGTGCTTCCGTTATCTCTTTGTTTCATAACTGCTGCATTTTTCACATTTTTAGTTGTCACTTTGCAGACAGTAATAGGTCCTTCTTTGTGGAAGTGAATGTTGTTTCATTGTTTGTGTTGGTGGTGGGACAAAGTGTGTTATTTTGTCTTCAGCCCTGTTGAAAAAAACAGCATATGCTGGTTAGGTATGTTTTGATGCTGGTTTAAACTGGTCCTTTGCTGGTTTATGCTGGTCCTTTGCCAGCACATGGCCAGCATAAACAAGCAAAAGGACCAGCATAAACCAGCAAAGGACCAGCACATGGCCAGCATAAACCAGCACATGGCCAGCATAAACCAGCAAAGAACCAGCATAAACCAGCAAATGAACCAGCATAAACCAGCACATGAGCCAGCATAAACCAGCACATGGCCAGCATAAACCAGCACATGGCCAGCATAAACCAGCAAAAGGCCAGCATAAACCAGCAAATGGACCAGCATAAACCAGCAAAAGGACCAGCATAAACCAGCAAAGGACCAGCTTAAGGACCAGCATAAACCAGCAAAGGATCCGCATAAACCAGCAAAGGACCAGCATAAACCAGCAAAATGACCAGCATAAACCAGCAAAAGGACCATCATAAACCATCAAAAGGACCAGCTTAAACCAGCAAAAAAACCAGCAAAAACCAGCAAAGAACCAGCATAAACCAGCACATGGCCAGCATAAACCAGCACATGGCCAGCATAAACCAGCACATGGACCAGCATAAACCAGCAAAAGGACCAGCATAACCCAGCAAAGGACCAGCATAAACCAGCCATGACCGCATACACCATCAAAAGTACGCATACCCCAGCAAAAGGACCAGCATACACCAGCAAAGGACAGCTAAAACCAGCAAAGGACCAGCACATGACCAGCAAAAGGACCAGCATAAACCCGCAAAAGGACCAGCCTAAACCAGCAAAGGACCAGCATAAACCACAGCAAAATGGCCAGCATAAACCAGCACATGGCCAGCATAAACCAGCAAAGGACCAGCATAAACCAGCAAAGGACAATCTTAAACCAGCAAAGGACCATCTTAACCCAGCAAAAGACCAGCATAAACCAGCACAAACCAGCAAAGGACCAGCACATGACCAGCATAAACCAGAAAAAGGACCATCATAAACCAGTCAAAGGACCAGCATAAACCAGCAAAGGACCAGCATACACCAGCAAAGGACCATCTTAAATCAGCAAAAGGACTAGCATAAACCAGCAAAAGGACCAGCATACACCAGACACAAAGGCCAGCATACACCACAAGGACCAGCATAACCAGCAAGGACCACATAAACTCCAAGGACCAGCAAAGTACCAGCATAACCAGCAAAGACCACATCCAACCAGCAAGGACCAGCAAGGACCATCAAAACCCAGCAAAGGACCAGCACCCAGCAATGACCGCAAACCATCCATGCCAGCATAACCATCAAAAGGACCAGCATAAACCGCAAAGGACCACACTGGCCAGCATAAACCACACAAGGACCAGCATAAACCAGCCAAGGCCCAGCTAAAAACCAGCAAAGGACCTGCATAAACCAGCAAAAGGACCAGCATACACCAGCAAAGGACCAGCTTAAACCAACAAAAGAACCAGCATAAACCAGCAAAGGCCCACCATAAACCAGCAAAGGACCAGCATAAACCAGCAACGGACCAGCATAAACCAGCAAAAGAACAAGAAAAAACCAGCAAAGGACCAGCATAAACCTCATCAAAGGACCAGCTTAAACCAGCAAAAGGACCGGTTTAAACCAGCAAAGGACCAGCATACACCAGCAAAGGACCAGCAAATAAACCAGCAAAGGACCAGCATAAACCGGCAAAGGACCAGCATAAACCAGCAAGGACCAGCATAAACCAGCAACGGACCAGCTTAAACCAGCAAAAGACCAACATAAACCAGCAAAACCATCAAAGGACCAGTTTAAACCAGCAAAAGGACCAGCATAACCAAGCAAAGGACCAGCATAAACCAGCAAAGGATCCGCATAAACCAGCAAAGGACCAGCAAAGTACCAGCATAAACCAGCAAAGGACCATTTTAAACCAGCAAAGGACCAGTTTAAACCCGCAAAGGACCAGCATAAACCAGCAAAGGACCAGCATAAACCACAACTGGCACATAAACCAGCAAAGGACCAGCATAAACCAGCAAAGGCCACATAAACCAGCACATGACCATCATAAACCAGCAAAAGGACCAGCATAAAAACCAGCAAATGACCATCATAAACCAGCAAAGGACCATCCTACACCAGCAAAGGACCAGCCTACACCAGCAAAGGACCAGCATAAACCAGAAAAAAGACCAGCATAAACCAGCAAAGGCCCAGCATACACCGGCAAAGGACCAGCATAACCCAGCAAATGACCAGCATAAACCAGCGAAGGACCAGTTTAAACCAGCAAAAGACCATCATAAACCAGCAAAGGACCAGCAGAAACAAGCAAAGGGACCAGCAAAGGACCAGCAAACGGAACCCACAAAAAAAAAAAGGGAAAAAAACCAGCATAACCACAAAGGACCAGCATAACACCAGCACATGGCCGCTAAACCAGCAAAGGAACTCAGCAAAACCAGCAAAGGACCAGCTAACCCAAGCACATGCCAGCATAAACCAGCAAAAGTACCAGCATAAACCAGCAAAGGACCAGCATAAACCAGCAATGGACCAGCATAAACCAGCAAAGGACCAGCATAAACCAGCAAAAGGACCAGCATAAACCAGCAAAAGGACCAGCATAAGCCAGCAAAAGGACCAGCATAAGCCAGCAAAAGGACCAGCATAAGCCAGCACATGACCAGCATAAACCAGCAAAAGGACCAGCAAAAGGACCAGCATAAACCAGCAAAAGGACCAGCATAAACCAGCAAAAGGACCAGCATAAACCAGCAAAGGACCAGCTTAAACCAGCATCCCAGCGTCAAAACATACCTAACCAGCATATGCTGTTTTTCAACAGGAAAAAATAATAGTGTTGACGTTCCTTTGAGAGTTTAAAAAGCTAAAAAGTATTTTCTTGTCTTACATTACCTTCCTTTTACAGAGCACTAGAACAGGTTTCACATGAAAATTCATCGGTCAAAATGTGTGGGAACCAGACATCCTGTACTATATTTGAAATGCACCCCAGTTGTTGATTTTGGCCTGAATTCTTTTGCTTTATATTATCATTAGTATCTAAACACAACAGGCATATATGGAGGAAACTAAACAAACTCAGGTGTGCAGATGGATAGTAAATATCATATAGCATTGCTCTGACAGCTGCATGTGGCTCTAGACTCACTGTACAGCTGGGACAGAGCCTGACTGTACAAGTGAATGAAGTGATAATATTGGACCAAACAGAGGAAGTGTGTTTGAAGCATTATAAAAGCTGCATCGATGCCATTTGGACCGCACAGCCTTAACGGTTAGCTCAAACCCAACTTTACGACCAGCTTTATTTACTTAAAAGTTAATGATTATTATGCAGTTTGAGTAAGTGGTTGTATCTCATCATGCCTACTTTAGCTGATGTCGGTGTGTCTGTTGTGCTCGATATCAGTGTAGTCATCAACACTGATGATCTTCTTTTATTGGTCGCCATATTTGAAAGGTTTTCAATGTAATGCAACATTAGAATTTTGAAACACTGATTTCTTAGAATTAGCCTTTGCTAGCCTTTTAGGATGTTATGTAATCGTTAACTGCAAAGTGAAAGTGTTCATGAAATGTGATGTAAATAGACTTTTGCAATATTGGATGTTTTCTGAAATTTGATTGGAAACTATTGTAGTTATTACATTTCGTTATAGTTTTATGTTAGTTCCTCAAAGTGTCATCTCAAATAATAAATTGTGCAAGACAGTATAGCCTAGTAGAATAACAAAAGAAAGTCTTGAATCTTGCTGTCTAGTATGTTAATCTTGATCAAACTATTTAGCATGATAGTTTTGAAGTAAATTTGACACCAACCAAGAATTATCTGTGGTGTTTCTCAAAAACCAATACTGTGATATTACCTAGCCATTTCCTCCAAATGGTTAGTTGGCTGTAATCCAGTGCCTGATAATATATCAGACTGTATTGGGAGATGCTTCCCAGACAGGTTCAGTTTTTGAGTAAGATTTGTAGTGCCGCAAAGTGCCATTATGGCAGATTTAGAGGATTCGTGTCATGTAAGCATGATATCCTGACGCTTTAAACCTTCAGTTCATGTTTAAATCCATGAAAGGATTATGCAGCTATTGCTTTTTAGAAATAATTCATATATATCTATACACTACATGCATGCTATTACTCCAGTCTTCAGTGTCTCGTAATGCTTCAGAAATCATTTTAATATGCTGATTTGGTGTTTAAGAAACAATTATCATTATTATTGTTACTGTTGGAAACGGTGAAAACCATGCAACATTTTTTCAGTATTCTTTGATGAATAGAAAAAAACGGGAAAAATGCATTTATTTCAAATAATTTTTTTTATATCATTGCCTTTACTGTCACTTTTGATCAATTTAACTTATACTCCCTGAATAAAAGTGTTAATTTCGGGGCACAAAAATCTTATTGACCCCAAACATTTAAAGGCAATTGATTGATAGAAGATAGATATTTGTCACATTTATTTCTTGATATATATATATATATATCTATATGTGAAACTGTAATATAATCTTAATAATTTACCACGATAATGATAAACAAAATTCCGTATTGCCAGAAATTGCTGTACTTGGTTGACAAAGCTTGTCACCTCCATAAATCTAGATACTGCTTTCTGTCTTTTTATGACTCACACAACACACATATTTTGCTAAATGCAGCTTAAAGGATTTTTTTTAAACATGTTATACTCTCTAGTTCCCAAGTGTTTGTGATTTTGAAATATTCTGGTGTCATGGTATTCTTTTTTCTCTTCTTAGACTACAAGCATTGCTACTCTCAGTGGTTATAGGGTGTTCTGTGTGCTCGCTTACAAACCCAAGTCAAAAAAGCCCATCCCAAGTCTTTTTGTCATTATTTGACAAACAACAATTGTGACGCAGATGACTTTGAAGCATAATAGCAGCTCAGTCGTTCATCATTTGCATCATTCATGTCCGCTCTGAAGTTTAATACTTGCTTGGGTCAGGTTTGTTTATATGCCTAACCCTATGAGCAATAATATTAGTGATGCTTGGCTTAGTTGTCACCTGTGTCTCTTTTCCATTATCACTGATGTGTGAAAAAAACCCTGATGTGTAGCTGTAAAGTCAAATTATGCTTCCACACAAAGACAGAGGGATGAGCGTATGGCTTGAATTACAGCCACAACATGTTAGGCCTGTTTTAAACCAATGAAAAACTGACTTTGGAGAAATCGGGGCTTAGATGACACTGTGGACCATGATTCATAGTGCAGATTTATCGAAAGTCTAACATGTATAATTGTTCTCTCCTCAAATGAGAAAGGAACTGAAAAAATCAATATGTAAGCACGGCAAATGTTTGGTCACTTATAGACGATTAACATATCTGGCACATTATTTTAGAATATGTTTCCTGGAGCCTCTAACAAAACATAATTGTATCACAAGATATTTACAGTATTTATGTATATTACTGTATATATGTGAGTGTGTGTGTGTATGTGTTTAAGTAATATAATGTACTGCATTTTAGAAAAAAGTACAAATCACCAAACACTAACACAATGTACAATTTATAAATACAAATATTTCTTTATTGGGTTTAGTGAAATGGTAATGCTCTATAACGCAGATGTCATTTACAGCATAGCATCCGTTTATGCAAGGGGGGATTTTCTGTCAGCAACACAAAAAAATTCTGAAATTCTTTGTTTTTTGTTATTTATTTAAAATTTGGGTAGATAAAATACTTTTTGAAAGTTATGTAATATATAATATATATATAACAACATAATATCTAAAAATATTTTAAATTACTGTACATTTATTATGCATGCAGCCTTAATGAAATCCTCTATGTTTGTATGAATTGAGAGACTACATGAAATGTTTGTACTTTAAAAAAAATGTATTTGTCAACCACAGGTGCATGTAAAAGGAACTAGTAAAAGAAAAGTTGTTAAAATGGGGATTAAAACTCATAAAGCAGTGGTAAAGGGTTACAGGATCTAAGACTAACACAATTGAAGCTAAATTAAAATAAATTTGTATGAAAATGTTTGGTTTAATGGTAGATCAAGTTACATAAATAAACATGCACATTGACACGTGTCAGTTTAAACAAGGTTTATTGACATTACAGTCTGCTGATATTAACAGTGTTTAAGGTCATCTGACACAACAATGTTTCCACAGGTGAAAGTAAGCATGATATTTTTCATATTCAGTTGACTTAACCTGCTAATACTAGCAAGCCAGTGCATGTAAGCCTGTTAGATTCACCTGAAATTATTTTCATTACATTTACATTTATTCATTTGGCAGACGCTTTTATCCAAAGCGACTTACAGTTGAGGAATACAACAAGTGATTTACCATAAGATGGCAATAAACACGAGAAGTACCTGTTATACAAGGTTTCAGTCATCGTTCAAAATGGTAAAAAGTTAGGACAGGTGGATAATAAGTGAACAGAAAAAGTAAAGGCTTTTTTTGTTATTATTATTTTTGGAGGTAGTTAGATGCTCAAGGAAGAGATGTATTTTCAGTTGTTTCTTGAAGATTGTGAGGGATTCGGCTGACTGGATGGAGTTAGGTCATTCCACCAACAGGGAACGGTGAAAGAAAACGTCCTTAAGAGTGATTCTGTGCCTCTCTGCGATGGGACCATGAGCCACTGCGGAGCCCGTGGCTGTTCTGTAGGCAAGCACCAATGACTTGAACTTGATGCGAGCCGCAACTGGAAGCCAGTGCAGAGAGATGAGAAGTGGTGTGACATGGGCTCATTGAAAACAAGACTTGCTGATACCTGAGGAACCCCAGTGACCAGTTGATGTGATTCGGGTCCTCAAGACACCCTGAAGGACCAACCTGTGAGGTAAGACTCAAACCAGTGGAGTGCAGTTCCAGTGATGCCCAGCGATGAGAGGGTGGACAGAAGGATTTGATGATTAACAGTGTCGAATGCAGCAGATAGATCTAGGAGAATGAGAACTGAAGATCTGGACTCGGCTCTTGCACTCCGTAGCGCTTCAGTGACTGACGGTTTCAGTTGAATGGCCACTTTTAAATCCAGATTGGTTATTGTCCAGCTGATTTGTTTGTTTTTTTGTGAGAGGAAAGAAGACACTTGGTTGAAAACTGGGTTGCATTCAAGTGATTTTTTTATGAAAGGGAGGAGAGACACGTGCCTGTAGCTTTCAACAAGTGAGTTGTCTAGTGTAGGTTTTTTAAGCAGTGGGGTTACCCGAGCCTGCTTGAATGCAGTGGGGAAAAATGCCTGTTAGAAAAGATGTGTTGATGATGTGTGTGAGTGAAGGCAGAAGTGCAGGGGAAATAGCTTGTAGGGGATTTGGTCTAGAGGACAGGTGGTAGGTTGGCTGGAGAGAATAGGTTGAGAGACTTCATCTTCTCTAAGAGGAGAGAAGATGGTTAGCTGTGTGAGTGTTTGATGTGAGTTCCTGGGTGAGTGGAGCTGAGAACTGACTGCTGATGGGTGTGGTTTTGTTTGTGAAGTAATTAGCAAAATCGTCAGCCATTAAAGAGATGGTGGGAGGTGGGGGACAAAGAAGAGTATTGAATGTTTTAGAGAGTTTCCTTGTCAATTCACATCTAATGATGCAAAGTGGGGGTGGGAAGAGAGGATGATACCACTGAGGAAAGTCAAGAAGGAGATAGAAACCTTAGGTTTCGTCTAAACGAAACTGGCAGAGGGGTTGGTGGAGCGGAAGAAGGAAATGATCTGAGACATGCAAGAGTTTGACCAAGATGTTATCTGTGATACAGTTGCGTGTAAAGAAAGATGAGGTTGAGTTGGTTACCTGATTTATGGGTCGAAAGAGGCTATAGGAGAGAGTGGAAGTTAGCTGCAAGTGGCTTCTCAAGGTGGATGTCACCAAAAAGTACTAGAAGGCTGCCATCCTCAGGGAGTGAGGACAGCAGCATATCCAGTTCTTCTAGAAAGTTGCCCAGCTGATCTGGAGGGCGATAAATAACTACAATGTGGTTTTTTACAGGGGGTGTGACTGTAACAGCATGAAATTCAAATGAGGTCTTGCTCAAGGTATAAGATCATATGAGGTATTTCTAGATTTTGGAAATGAGGGGACCAGTATCCCCACCTCTCCCAACCTGATGGGGGTGTGGGTGAAAGAGAAGCTGTTGGAAAGAGCAGCAGGGGTTACTGTGTCTTCAGGTTTAATCCACGTATCAGTCAAGCCTAAGAGGCTAAGATAAAGTCAGCTTTGTTTGACAGCTGACTGACAATTCCAGAGGCCCATAGAAAAGGAAAAGGGTGCAATAGAAGTGTAGATAGGACACAGGTTAGCATGATTGCACCGTGTCCTGCGTGTTGTGTAAGAGTGTTTCTCTTGAGCAACAGCAGGAATATAATGAAAGCACTTGCTGAAAGTGGTGGAGAGAGGAAAGGAAAGTAAGTAGAATAAAGGAAAATTACTACTGTGCATTGTCGGTGTCGTCGCACAGGTAGAGTCGCAAGTCTTTACCTCATCAGTCTTCACATGAGGAGGGCTGACGCCGTGCCAGCAAACCGACTCCACTTAACTACACAGCTTAACCCACTTGAATGAATACAGCTGTCCACGCCTTTCTAATTAGCATAGCAAAGCCTATAGCACACAAATGGCTTGAAATCGAAACTACAGTGGTACAGTTTGCCACTAAAGTGCAAATTAACAGGTAGCAAAAAGTCTTTTTGTAGATTCTAATTACAGCTAACAGCAAACAACATGCACAATCAGCAAAATGTAAAAAAATAAATTAAAAAAAGCAGTAAACGAATGAATCCTCCCTACTAGTAAATATGTATTCTAAACGACAGAAACTAAGCAAAACACTTACACAAGGGTGGCTAGATGACTCGGTGACATCACATGAAAAAGGAAAGTGATTAAATTGTACTTTGTTTTTTTTTGTAATTGTAGTTATGTACACTGATTAATAATTCCAAAGTCCTTTTAAGGCAGGTTAGTTTATCTCAAAAACTGCTTGGCGAGATTGTTTCAGTAACGTATTTCAAATCAGCAATAAAATCTACTCTAACACTAACAGGTGTAGCTTCTTCAGCTCAAATCAGTAGACTTTCATTCCTAGTCCCACAAATACCAGTTCTCCTGTTAATTTATCTGTGATTGGTCAATCTCCTCCACTTTTACTCTCATTGTAAGACTTGGAGCATGTACTATGACTGTAAATAGGGTCAGTTTTGATTTCATGTTGACTTTAAGTTGGATTTGCAAATGTGGATGCCTAATTTAATCATGCCATTGCAACAATTTTGTGTACTTTCTCGTATTGTCCTTGCAGGTCTTGGTCACAAGCCAGCTCTAGTGTGTGTGAGAGAGAGGCCTTTACGACCAACTTGCGAAATTCACACACTCCAACACCCTTCTCATGGAGGACAAAAAGTCTATGATTGGCAGTTTGCGCCAAAAAGCCAAACTCTTTCGATACTCGCGGGTTGGCAACGACAAAAACCCCAATAAGCCGGAGGTGAGGGAAGAGCGTTTGTTGGACCAGCGGATGAGCACATCTGTCATGGACGTTCTGCAGAGGAGTCGGATGTCCTCCCTAAAAAGCCCCACCCACCAGCAGCCAGCTGACCTCCGGACATCCTCTACCTGCAACAGTAGCCCAGACTCCCCCCTCAGTGTGACACTGCGAAAGAGAGGGGGCGGCACCGGCCTCTCCGATTCTCTAGACTCGACCGGCTGGCTGTCACAGGAGTCAGTGACGGATGCCCCATGTGAACACAACATCTCCAAGTCCACAGATGAGATGGATCAGGTGCTGCGTTTGAGGAACACGCAGCTTTCTTCATCA
The DNA here is from genome assembly GCA_018155175.1 of Sinocyclocheilus anophthalmus. NCBI lineage: Eukaryota > Metazoa > Chordata > Actinopteri > Cypriniformes > Cyprinidae > Sinocyclocheilus > Sinocyclocheilus anophthalmus. Next base: position 64,762 of record JADLZN010000860.1, on the reverse strand, counting down.
GAGATCTTGGCTGAGGTAAAACGTGCTAGTGATCTTGATCTATCGGTTGGGTTAATCATCAAGGGAGGGAGGAAGTTTTCTGCAACTTTTCATGGGCACCATCTAAGATTGTGTTACACAAACCTGTTTGCATTTGACGCTTTTGGTGAACTTAGTACTTTCTTATGTTCTTTTCATTTTTATCAACTGCATATTTCATAAAGGTTTACACAGAAAACGTAAGTTTTTTTTTTGAATGGATTGCAGTTGCATGCTTTTCTGGCAGCATTCACTGCATTGGCATGCTGTTAGCATTTTAACTTAAGTGAAAAATAATTCAAGTTAGACGACGCAAAGTTTTTCACCAACTTCTGTTTTGCCTACTCACCTCCGGAGAGCAGTGCAAAGCATCACACTATTGTGAAATGCAGTTCCTCTGAACATGAGCAGGTTATCACTGCAGGAACTTGCCATAGCATTTCAAAGCCCAAGAATGTGGTAACACACATTTACAGCAGACGGATGCTTATCCATTTGTTTAAAATGCAAATGACCAGCCGGGAAGTGTCATGCTACCTATACGGTACTGTAAAGCACCAAAAATAACACACAAATGGAGATCTTTCATGGTCAGGTGGAGGTAGATGCTTTGTTAGCTATGTAACGCTGTTGCATTGGTGATCTTTCACATTTATTTTAGTAGAGGCATCATATTTTGTGATGCTGGATAGCATGCGAGAATATCTGCTTTTACAGGTGAGTCAGCTACTCATTTTTCAAGGTGATTCAGTTTGTAATATCTTAAACACCGAATCACCTGATATTGAAAGATTTTTCAGTAAGGAAGGAAAACCCTACACTTCGCTTTGTTTATAAAAGAACTTGATCTTTAAAAGCTTTTAGAGTAAGTATATTATACTTTAGTAATGTGTGCGTTTTTGAGGTTTCCTAGCAGTGGAAACTTTAATTCCACAAGTTCTTTGTTTATGTGGCTTAGCATTCGCTCTCCCTGGGGTTAAGGAATGTTTAATAAAGATATTAAGAAAGATGACCTTCAGTGTTATTCTAGAAATATGTGCCATGAAATCAGGAGTCGCCAAGATAAAATAAAACTCTTTTTACCTACTAGAGACTAACTTTGGATGAATGAGGAAATCTCATTACACCGTTGATTCGTGAATTAGTAGCTTTTTTGATCACGTCTAGTACAGTTTTTGACTGTGTTTGTGTTTGGGAAACAGAAGCCGCATTTCAACAGAAATGGTTCAGATACGTTCTGCATACATGACAACGAGCACAATAATGTAAGTATTAACATGTTTGGATTGTGCAAGTGTGTATTATTTTGTTGTGTTTAAGTCTACTATTACATGATATCAGAAGACACTTAGTAGGGTGCATGCAGCTGACATTGTACTTTAAATGCCCCTGAAATGGACCATACCGTGCGTAATCGTGTTCTGACATTGAAAGCTCAAGGTTTGCTTCCTGACCATGTGAAAGTTAAATAAAACATTATTTTACCATGGGAGTTGGTGTTCCCTAGTACTAGTACTTCTTATTTGGTAAGTTAACAAATACTTTTTTTTTAAATTCCGCACAAAACTTGTAATTCCTAAAGGAAATAGCAGTGCTTTTAAGGTTGTGAATTAATAGTTGCATGTTGTTGTTCTGTGTAAATGAAATGCTGCTGTACTGTTTTAAGATAGCCATGCTGTCAGCATGCATCAGAATTTAATATGAAACTAATAATGCATTTTGGTATGCAAATCAGTGTACGCTACTTTTCAAACGTTTTTTTTTTAAGAAAGGGATACTTCAGCAAGGATAAATTAAATTGATCAAAAGTGGCAGAGACGTTTATAATGTTACAAAAGATTTCTAATTCAAATAAATGCTGTTGATATCAAAGAATGCTGAAAAAAATCAGCGTTTTCACACAAATATTAAGCGGCACAATTCTTTTCAACATTGATGATAATAAGAAATGAGCACTGTGAATGATTTCTGAAGGATCATGTGAGAATGATCTGAAAATTCAGTTTTGCCATCACAGGAATAAATTACATTTTTAAATATACTCACATAGAAAACAGTTATTTTAAATTGTAATACTATTTCACAATAGTACTGTTTTTATTGTATTTTTGGCCAAATTAATGCAGCCTTGGTGAGCATAGGAAAACCTCTTTCAAAAAACTAAAAAAATCTTACAGACTCCAAACTGCATAATAATGCTATTACTGTTTATCAATGGGAGAAAATTCTAAAAATAAGTATAAAAATAGTTTTAATTATAGCATGTCACACTGTTGTCACTGCTCGACATGTCACGTCGCCTAACCCATATATAGTGTCCAAAAGACTCATATAAAGCTTGTGGTATGGGCTCTCTCATTTATTTTATTTTTTCTTTTTTAAAAAGCAGATTCTGGACATGAAGACAGAACCAGCTGGAGTGAATGAGCATCAGAGGGAAGCTCCGAGAACGTATCTGCTCACTATATACCTGAAGGAGGGCCGTGGACTGGTCATTAGAGACCGCTGTGGTGAGTGTCAAATATCTGTGCGTAAACACAACACACCCTGAAACACTACACACATCCTCCATTTTAATAACAATCAGTGGTTTTTGTATTAGTGCTTATTTGTTAAAGGTGTACCCATCGGTGGGAGTTAACGCAGCCCAGCAAAATGTGATTGTAATGCTGATGCGTTAACGTGACGTGTTTTTGTTAATATCAAAATACTTCCTTCCACGCCGTGTAGAGACAATTGTAAATAAGCTTTCAAAACGTTGCTCTGTTTGTTTGAGTGTTCTAACATATCTACTAAAGCAATAAGCCCCAAGAAGCCGTGGTTTTACAGTGAATTTATAACAGCTAAGGGGCGCGGAGTGCCTAAAACCCCCTTAGCTGTTATAAAATCAGTGTAAACCACGGCTTCATGGGGCTTATTGCTTTTATAAAACGTTTATTCCATATACGTGGAAAGGTTTCACAGAATAACAGCATTCTTCCACCAAACAATGTAGTTCCTCAGAAACAGTTGTGGTTCCAACAAAGTGGTTGCCGAGCAGCACACAGGAGTAAACGAAGGTGTATGTTTGTAGAGTAATTTACAACGGCTTCGAACGTGGCTCAACCAATCAGAATCAAGGACCGGAACTATCCGTTTTATAATAGTGAATTAACCAATAGCAGGAGTTTAGGGCAGGACTATTTGTAATAACCCATTTAGCAGGGAATTGGCTTATATTTTTCGAATGAACAGAAGGTGGAAGCTCGTTATTTTCAAATCATTAGTTTTGCAGTTCTGTCGAGTACCAGTAGTGGTATAGAGATTATACAGATCACTTCACCTTTAATTATATTAAATATTAATTAAAAATGATAAAGTGAAAGTATGAATGCTAGCAAACATTTCAAATGATCAACCGGCTTCGACCGTGACAGTGTTACTAGCCTTTAAATTAACTTAATCACTCTTTAATCACTCAGTTTTGCTTTAGTTGACTGCATTAACACCGGAACGTGTGCATTACTTTCATACTTGAGCCAGCATTCCTCCCAGCACATTTAAACCTGTCTGCAGCCACACCTGCATAGATGCAAGACACACCTTGAACCTTCAAAACTCACTATTTACTGGCGTGAGATGAGGCACTCGTCTAAGACATGGAAAAACACAGACCGGTGGAGACTAGAATATGCATTGGTATACTTCCTCTTCCCCAGTTTATTTACTGCTTTTTATTGTGTCTGTATTGCGTCATTGCTACGTGGCTCATTGAACGAGCTCTTTCTGAACAAGCTCACATGCCTTTATTGTAGATGATTTATTCACATATCATATTGCCATTTTAAAGTCAACATGAATTGCTGATTGCAACTCATTTGACTTTTGTAATGAATATCGGTAAACAGGATATTCATATATACAGTACAAAGGTTTGGTTTGCGGTCGGTGTTTTTGAAATCAGTCTGTTATGCTCACCAAGGCTGAATTTATTTGATCAAAAATACAATGAAAACAGTAATAAGGTGTAATATTATTACAATTTAAAACAACTTATATATATATATATATATTTTATAATTAGACCTGTCACGATAACAACTTTTTGTTGTGCGATATATTGCCTCGGAAATAATTGCGATAAACAATATTATTGTCATTTAAAGACCATTTTATGCCACTGAATATATAATCATAATGTAACAGCATAATAATGCAAGAAAGCCAACGCACTTCCAAATGACAACAAACTTTTAACTTTTAAGAATATTTAGATCATGGATTAGTAGCAAAATATTAGATACCGTAAAAAACCGAAATACATTTCTAAAAAAAGTGGCAAATGCACAGAACTTGTATGGAGATTTTTCCATCTACAGATTTTTCCCCAACCTTCTTTTCTCTGTAAATTAAGGGTGCACACTATTGCTAAAAAACACAATCACTTAGCAGTCAGATGTCCGTATGCACAATTGCACAGATCCCTAAACAAGACCTTATCTGCAGATTAAATTCTTTTTATTTTTTTTATTTATTTGAACTAGCACCTCATGACTACACCATGTTATGTACAAGAAGCTGCAAAAGACACAGGTGCAAGTGGAATGTACAGAACATGGTGACATTCATTTTTAAGTATAATGGGCGATATATTGCGTCACCGAAATGTATTGAGTTCATGTACATACATTGTGCGATAAGTCGATATATTGATTATTGCGACAGGCCTATTTATAATTTATTCCTGTCCAAAGCTGAATTTCCAGCAGCCATTACTCCACTGTAATAAATACAATTTGATTTCAGATAAATATGCATTAATAGCAAGTACTGATTATTTAATCACAGTTAGACCAGGAACAATGTATAAAGGGAGTATATAGGTTGCTTTTGAATTTTGTTACTTTTAAAGTGATAGTTCACCGAACATTTTTTCCAAACATGTATGAGTTTCTTTCTTCTGCTGAACACAAAAGAAAATATTTTGAAGAATGAAACTCTTTTTTTTTTAAGGTTTTACAACAACTTAAGATTGAGTAAATGATGACTGAATTTTCATTTTTGGGTGAACTATCCCTTTAAGTGTGGTGGATGAAGGGACAAACCAGGCAGCAACTGAGGACGGAACTTAATACATGCCGTCCTCTACTGGTGGAACGGGGTTAGTAAGCAAGGCAGGTTGCTTAGTATCCCCTTTACAGCCTTGTTAAAGGCCCTATTTTTTTATCTATCATTTTTATAGCAGTGGACCCTACCAGAAGTAGTAGCATGTTGCAGCTTTTCTTTCTCTTTCAAAATGATAGTCTTCTCCGGAAACTGGCTGGTTTTGCCTCATGCACTGATGTTGCACTTAAGTATTAACCACATCCTTGTCAGAGGCAAACCCACACACACATGACTAAACTAACTGAGTTTACTAAACATGTCATCTGATTGAAGGGAAAATTATAGGGACTGCACTTGTTTGCACCAAGTACTCCTAGTTCACTGAAAGGTTATGAAAGACGTTATCTTGAAGGAATACCTTAGGTACCATGTTTGGTCAGTGACAAATTACTGTCTGAATTGACAAATGTTTTAAAACCTTGTTTAGATACAAATGTTCCAAGTTTGCTATCTTTGGTTTCATATGATTTTGACATATTTTGATTAATAACTTAAGTGTCAATGGTAATACATTTCATGTGATATAACCATCATGTAAAATGTAATATCATATTTTGTTTGCACATTGAATACACATGAGAGTAGGCATCTTGATCATTATTTTTATGAATGTTTTCAAATTTAAGACATGTTTAAGGTGGGTAAAAATTGGGTTATTTTTAGTATGCATTTTGACATTTCCTTGGGGCTATTCCTTTTGACGTTTCAAGCTGAATTAACTTATTGTGCCATAAATGGTCATATTGATTTTTCTTAAGACGTGACATACCGTATCATGTGGGTCTACGGGGGTCCTCTCTGTGATGTAATTTCCTGTTTTATGGTTTTGTTGTCATGTAACAAAATGGCCTTCTTGTTGGTTATATTATACTGACATAGTTTGGTGCACATGTTTGTTCAAATATTAGTAATATTTAAGGGGGGGGGGCGTTATAATGAATTTGCCAAATTACTTTAATAAAAAATGTAAAATATGACTCTAATGCTCACCAAGGCTGCATTTATTTGATACCGTAAAACAGTAATATTGTGAAATATTAATACAATTTAAAATAACTGTTTTCTATTTAAATATATTTAAAAATAGAATTTATTCCTCTGATGAAAAGCTGAATTTTCAGCATCATTCCTCCAGTCTTCAGTGTAACATGATCCTTCAGAAATCATTCTAATATGTTGATTTACTGCTCAGGAAACCTTTTTTTTTATTACCATCAATGCTGGAAACCGTTTTGCTGCTTAATATTTTTGTGGAAGCCGCGATACATGATTTTCTTTGATGAATGAAATGTTCACAAGAACCGCATTTATTTGAAATTAATAAATTTACTGACCCCAAAACTTTTGAACAGTAGTGTAGTCTTCGTGGTAGAGCGTTGTTTTTAAGCCATTGCTTATGAGAATTACATTTTCTTTTATTTCAATATTGGAAAATAGAAATGAGCCCCTAATACATGCAGAGACTACAGCTAAGAAATATTGGTAACACTTTATATTAAGGTGTCCTTGTTACATGTACTTACTATTATAATATCAATTAATTATGCATAATTACATGCATGTAACCCTAAGCCAAACCCTAACCATATAGTAAGTACATGTATTTAATTAAATTACCGTAACTTAAATGTTTAAATTAACTGTAAACAAGGACCCTTAGAAAAATAAAGTGTAACCAAAACATTTAAGCAAATTTGAAATTTGAAGACCACTCTCTCCATAGGCACAAGTGATCCGTATGTGAAATTCAAGCTGGATGGAAAGACCTTGTACAAAAGCAAAGTGGTGTATAAGAATCTCAATCCTGTCTGGAATGAGTCCTTCTCCTTCCCGATCCGCAGCCTGGACCAGAAACTTTTCATCAAGGTACACGTTTACTTTGCTGTGGCATACATGCATTAGCTTTCACATCACGCCAAGATACCTACAGGTAGATTAAACAGTCCCATTTGTTGATTGTTCAGGTTTATGATCGAGATCTGACAACGGATGACTTCATGGGGTCCTGCGGTGTTGAGCTGAATAAACTGGAACTTGAAAAGTAGGTCAACTTGAAATGTTCGTATTAAAGGTCAAACCAGAAGTGTGGTTCCTGATGCTTTTGTTCTGTCTGTTGTACAGGAACAGCGAGATGGTGCTTCCATTAGATGACCCCAACAGCCTGGAGGACGATATGGGTGTCATAGTCATCGATATCTGCTTATCTGTGAGGGACAGCAAAAACAAAAAACACGTAAGCAACTTTATGAATTATGAAGCTAACTAACTCGGCTAACTAAATGTTTGCTGCTTATGTATTCACAATATTAATTTCTATTGTGAAGAGATGGGCCCAAAGGAAAAAAAGGAGCCTCACGGTGAGATGGATTAGATTTAAATTACGTCTAATCGTTTACAAATTGATTTTTTTTATTCTAGAGTGATTGTGTCAGCGCTTTCTCATGAATTTATCCAAACACTTCCTGTAATAATATATTCAAAGCAAGTGATTCACAAACAATGATCCTGCTGTTTCATCTGGGGCCAGTCTGTATGTTAATCTGCATGCAAATAACACAATGAAGATTAAAACTAACCTAATTCACATTCAATATAACAGTGGTTCTCAACTTTTTTTTGCACATCAAATGTTTCCTGCTCTCGGCAGCCAATAATTCACCACGGAAAGCACATTGTGGTTGGCACAAACCATTGCAAGCAGCAACTTGTAATTATTATTATTAGTCTGGGTCATGCCTTATATCTTGCATAATGTTTTTCATGGTTTTTGAGAATGAGGCCACAACCTGTTCATGCTGGCATCAGCCTAAAATGACTTGCTTTTACCAAATTACAGAAATACTGTAGAGTTTAATTGGATTCATGACCTTTGACATTGTCAAAAAAGTTAATACGTTTATTTATTTAGCTAGATTAACTATGCATGATTATATCATGCATTTTATTATTTGCACTTACTATTTTTTCTTTCCCTGCTGTCTGAACAGAACTGCAACCCACTAACGATAGTTGAGAACCACTGCAATATAATCCAGAAACTTAACATAAGCGTTCTCAATATCACATTGCAATATTTTTATTGATCCTCAGGGAAGTACAACAGAGCATAACAAGCGTCTCACGGAGTCTATGAAGAAGAGTCAACTCTGGACCGGGGTATATACCGTCACTCTGGTGGAGGGGCGGGACTTACCACTGGACGGACAGGGGGACGTGTTTGTTCGCTTTAAACTGGGAGAGCAGAAATATAAAAGCAAGGTATTTACTGAGAAGCACCAGGATGACTTGTTTAGCTCTTTGCTGATGTAAAGTCCTTAACTTCATTTAAATATTAGAATTTCGAGATTAAAATAGAGTAGCAATGCAGCTTTTCTGCAGTAAGGGCTGTAAGTTTGTCTTCATCTTCACAGAGTAAAGTGAAGAAGGTCAACACACAGTGGAGAGAAAGATTTGACTTCAACCAGTTCACTGATGCGTCCAGCCTTCTAGAGATTGAAGTGGTGGGAAAAGAGGGGCGGAGATATGAGGAGTGTTACGGACAGTGAGTTTATGAGGTTTTCGAAACATAAGTTAAGTTTTATTTACAGAAGCTGGCGTGATATCAGTTACATCTGAAAATGAGTCTTATGTTGTTTATTTCACAGTTTACAGTAAGGTACTGGAAGTGGAAGCGAAGGCAAACAAATAAGTGTTAAAATAAAGTATCACTCGAAGACTTTATACCTTGTGGCATGAGACTAGATTTATAGAATCCCTGTAAAACCTTGTCTTGCCAAAGTTATACAGTATCTAATATTTCAACTCGTGCCATGACTAAATAAAACCAGTTAATACACATTGCAGGGATACTAGGATATTTATTAGTTTGATTCAGCAAGGATGCATTAAATTGGATGCAAAGTGACTTCAGATTTTGCCAGTTACCAAAAATTTCTATTTCACTTCTTAAGAATCCAGAAAAAAAAGTTTCCCCGACTGTTAAGGCAACACAACTGGTTCAAACAATGATAATAATTGTTCAAACAATGCGTGCTTTTAACTTTATTCCAAGATTTCGGTTAAAAAAAAAAAACAAAAGGTTTTCAAAACTGTTTTCAGCATGACAATAATAATAGTTTTTCCTTAGCACCCGAATCAACAATTAGAATGCTTTCGGAAGATCATGTGAATCATAACATTAGACTTTTACAAATATTTTTTAATAAAAAGGTATTTTAAATTGTAATATCATTTCACAATATTACAGTTTGTTGTGAGCATAAGAGACTTCTTTCCATCATTTCCATCTCCAGACATTTTTAAAAGTAGTTCAAATAGTAGCAGATCAGATATTTTCAAACCATATTTTTAGTAATTAATATGAGGTTTAACAGAAACACAAATGCATGTTTGCTTATAAACTTTCAGCGTGTAAACCTGTGTACATTGATTGTTTTTTCAATTTTATTTTTTAAAAAGAGAGAAGGGTTTGAAATGATTTTCTGAGGTAAACAACACTATGCCACAAATGCTGAGCTTAAAGCAGCACTATGTAACTTTTGGCGCTCCAGCGGTTAATAAACAGAACTGCACACATCCCGCGGAAGAACATTCCTACCGGAGCTACTTCTCTAAGTTTATGGCGATTCACGCAGGTACGTGTTACTCCGCAGCGGTCCGACCATGCTACAATAGTCCAAATATAAGTACTAATTAAAAGTGTGTGTACCGTAGTGATTCGGAATAAGACACAAATATTTTGGTTTGGAAGATGAATTCATGATGTACTCGCTCATTATATACATTTGGCAAATTTTGAACACAGAAAAAGTTACATAGTGCTGATTTAACTGAATCAAACCTGGAACATTCAACTCAAAAGACTTTCTCAGGGAAACGATTTCCTGTTTCTAAAGATGTCTTGCTGGGTTTGTGTTCAAGGCCTTGTGTGTCTGTGTGCACATTGCAGGTGTGAGATTGACTTGTCTGGGTTGCCATTGAATGAATCCACACTGTTTACATGTGAGCTGGACCCGGGCCGAGGCAGGGTGGTGTTCCTCGTCACGCCCATTCCCTGCACTGGAGCTTCCATCACGGATCTCGTTGCCCCGCCGCTAGAAGAGCCTCATGAGAGACTAAATATGCTGGTTAAATATGTATGTTAAACTGATTACTGCTACAGAGTGTATACTGCATACTAGTGCTGGGCGGTATGATCAAAAATTTATATCATGGTATTTTTCAAAATTATACCGGTTTCACGTTACATGACGGTATTTTTTTTTTTCACGCATTACCGGGTGTTAACCATATTTTCTACTAACTGAGAGAGGAAATACTGCATATTGACTTAGAATGACCTATTTTACTGTAATGAGTGAATATTGTCAAAAAATACCACACAAATAGTGACTAAACACGACCCCTTTTAATACATGTTAACCAGGAGTCACTCTCATTTATAATCGTGGCATCGTCTGATAAAATCAACATGCATCTACACTAAAGAGCGGCTATGTGGTTGTTTTGGCTATATTACTTTTTTGTCTCATGCAGCGCACTGCCTGCGTCTGAGTACCAAACTAAAAGTGTGCATTTTATATTAAACATCCGACACTACGCATCATTTTATAATTCCAAACATCGCATCAAGCGCCAGGTGTGCTAGGAAAACTGTTTTGTACTCGTTTATTGCGCTCGGCGAATCTTTTCTTCTTCCAACTGCACCCTAGCTAGGTTATGTCGAAAAAGTCGCTAGGTTTGTCAGTAGAATTTCTATGTACAAATCCTCTAAAAGGGTCTGAAAGTTGCTTAAAATCTAATTGCTAAAGGTCCACGCTCAGTCGATGTGTGGTGATACGCGTGCGGCTGATGCTAGGGGGGCCCGTTGGCAATATTTTGTTGCGGTCAATGTGGAGATTTCCTCTGTGTCCATCACGTGCTATTAGTTTCTACAGCATTCAGTTTCGGAACTTTCACGCTTATAACACATACAGCTGTTCCCTCACCACAGTGCAACAGTGAAACGGGACCCCTTTCAAACAGTGTCGCGTTCTGAACGTTGTTTAAGTGACATACACCGGTATTGCTGTATTTTAAAAATGTATATCATAACAAAAATAAACAGTGGTATTCGGTATGAACCGGTATACCGGCCAGCACTACTGCATACTATGGTATTAAAACAATTTAAACTTGTATTAAGCAATAACAACAAGCAGTCCTGATCTCTCCTTTTTTTATCTCTCCAGAGTTTCAGGAACTCCCTGAAGAACTTGAGAGATATTGGCTTTCTTCAGGTTAAAGTGATCAAGGCCACTGACCTCATGGCTGCTGATCTAAACGGTATTATATATTATTTGTTGATTACACAAACTTTTTTAGACATGAGCATGGGTGTGAGTATCAACAACCACATTCACTGGATCTTCTGTATATTTTTAGGAAAGAGTGACCCATTTTGTGTCCTGGAATTGGGAAACAACCGGCTGCAGACCCACACCATCTACAAAACCCTCAACCCTGAGTGGAATAAAGTCTTTACATTGTCAGTATCACCATAACTTTATTAATGTACACTACTGTTCAAAACTTTAGGGTTGGTAAGATTAATATTCCTTTTTTTTTTTTTTTCCAAGGAATCATTAAATTGATAGTCACATAAGACATTATAAATTTATAAAAGATTTCTATTTCACATACACACTGCTCTTTTGACATATATGCATCAAAGAATCGCTGAAAAAATGTATCTGGTATCCAAAAAAATCATAAAATAAAAACTGTTTTCACAGCTATGATGATAATAATATTTCTAAGCAACCAAAACAGCAAACAAAAATAATAAAAAAAATGAAATGATTTCTTAAGGATAACTTAAACAAACACTGAAGACTGACAAATTCAGCTTTATAAATCACATCATAAGTACATTTTCTATAGAATAATAGTACTGAAAATTTTAATATTACTGTTCTGTTCTTACTGTATTTTTTATTAAATAAATGAAGCCTTGGTGAGCATAAAATAATTATTTCAAAAACATTAAAAATATCTTACCAACCCCAAACTTTTGAACAGTGATCAGTGTCAACTCTATATTTGTATGAAATTTATAGCGAAATGTATTTAATTTGTCTTTATGACCAGCCCAGTAAAAGACATTCATGAGGTTCTGGAAGTGACTGTGTTTGATGAGGATGGAGACAAAGCCCCAGATTTCTTGGGGAAGGTGGCCCTTCCTTTACTCTCAGTGAGTGCATATTTTATCTTAACATTTAGAACAATGGTGTGAGAAACATCTTAATTGAATTGGAATTGATATATTGATATGTTTGAATTTTGTTAATTTTTTTTTTTTATTGCAACAGATACGTAACGGTCAGCAGGTTGCTTGTCCTCTGAGGAAAGAGAATTTGGGAGGACTGTCTAAAGGAACCATAGTACTGGAGCTGGAAGTCATTTACAATTCTGTGAGTCTTGACTGATGACAACAAAGAGATTATGCCTTTATTCAATAGTTCAATATGATCAGCCAAGCAGAATATGACAGTAGCCAAGTCACATTTAATTATATAGCACGTTATACAATAAACAGATTCACATACATATATAAATATCATGTGAGCATGTGAGCACAAAACCAGTCTTAAGTCTCTGGGGTATATTTGTAGCAATAGCCAAAAATACTTTGTATGGGTCAAAATTATCGATTTTTTCTTTTATGCCTAAAATCATTAAGACATTAAGTAAAGATCATTTTTCCATGAAGATATTTTGTAAATTCCTACTGTAAATATATCAAAACTTAAATTTTTATTAGTAATATTCATTGCTAAGAAATTAATTTGGACAACTTTAAAGGCAATTTTCTAAATATTTCGATTTTTTTCAAATATTGTCCTATCCTAACAAACAATATATATCAATGGAAAGCTTATTTATTTGGCTTTCATATGATGTAGAAATCTCAATTTCGAGAAATTGACCCTTATGACTGTTTTTGTGTTCCAGGGTCACATATATTAGCATAGTGTTCATGTTGTAAAATTCATCAGATATGAAACAAATTTAATTTCAAGTATAAAGCAGCACTACAGAAGATAATAGTGTCATTATTCAGCTCAAAATACTGACTGAGAACTTTTTCAGCACCGTGTACTGTATATTCTTGTTGTGTATAAAGAATCTGTCAAATATTTCATATGCTCACATACTGGATATTTAATAGTTTGTTTGTTTGTTCAATGCCATGGCCAGATCAAAGCAAGCATCAAGACCTTCACGCCTAGAGAACAGAAGTTTATGGAGGACAATGCCAAGTTTTCTAAGAAGGTATGACGTTGAGTTGGGAACCTCCACAAAAAAAAAAAAAAAAAAAACTAACTACTACCAACAGTTTCTTGTTGCCATAAATGTATTCGCGTGATGGAACCTTTAATCCCGCCGTGTGTCACGGCAATCAGTTCATCAAGCGCTGTTTCCCAGTGGGAAAGTGTGCAGAGGAGCATCATAGCATTTCTGGTGAGACTCGTTTTTCATTCATTCAGTGAGTCAGTCAATTCAGGATTGTTTAATTTAATTTTTGTGGTATTATATGATGGGTTACTTTTATAGCAGCTTACCTTACAGATAAGACTCATGGTGCCAGATGGTATCAAATGGTAATAATTCAATACCATGGTATTATTATATTCAAATACTCTGATATTTGCACAGTGTTCGTAAAAGGTAGGCCTGTTTGAAAGAATACAATGGTAGTACCGTGGTACCATGTCCAGTAAAAATGCAACTATTTCTTTTTATATAGTTTATATACTTTTTATATATAGTTAATCATGTAACCTTATTCACATTTGCAATCGTGAACTGTTAAGAGAAGCATTGGGATTATGTAACTGCATGACAAATATGTGACCCTTCATTAGTCTCAGTCTTCATGAAGCCTAAATCCTGCATGTGTTTTCCTTCAGGTCTTTGTTGTTACAGTGTGGTACTGGGATTTCTACATGCTGCCCTTGTTCATGGTCCTTCTCATCGCATGGAACTATCTCCAGATCGCCTCTGAGAGAGTCACCAGAGATCTAGTGGGTCCATTTTTGATAAATTGCACATTTTAGTAAAACTCCAGATAACCAACTTGTCTTTGATTGCAGAATATCAACCAGAGTAAGGATCTAGTTAAGCATTTGTTTTAGTGATCTGATACTGACTAAATGAGAGAGACTGAGATGAATTGTCAAAGATTGCATATTTACGATATGTATTGTTATCTCAAGATATAATTTAATGACCTTAATGTTTTAAGGTCTTGTTAACTTTCATTTTAAAATGTTTAAATATAAAGCCATTCCTTTGCAGGACACCATGGAGTTATATGAAGAGGAAGATGAAGATGAAAAGGTATAATTCTTTTCTATTCAGAATATGACTAAATTCATTTATTCCAGTAAATAAGCATGCTATTTTATGTTCTTGGTCTTTTGAAATGTTTCTTCTTGTAGGAATCTGAAAGAAAAGGTCTGATGGAGAAAATTCACATGGTTCAAGAGATTGTCATTACGGTCCAGAACCTTCTGGAGGAGACTGCATGCTTTGGAGAAAGAATAAAGAAGTATGTGTTGTTTTCACCCCTTTATTTAAGCTTAAGTATCATGTTTGTAAATTTGTAATGGATATTAAGAGAATAAAGATAATTGCATGATATGCACACTACTTTTCAAATGTTTTGGAGTTGGTACGATTTTTCAATATTTTTGAAAGAAGTCCGGTATGTTCCCTGTGACTGTAATTATATGATAAATAATTGATTTAATAAAAAAACAGCATTATTGTGAAATGGTAAACTTTTTAATGGTGGTGTGTGTGTGTATATAGGTTAGTCAAATTTCATCAAAGCAACTGTAATGCACAGATTTATGCTGAAGCTTTTTACAGTATTTACTCAGTGTTGAATGATTTGTAACGACTGAAATGGTACGTTATCCACTGGCAAGGCTGTCTGTTTATTTTGAAACTGAACCAAAGGGGAACTACAACTTCTGTTAAACAATTAAAGCACACACTACTATTGCTAAACAACATTAATCAGAAGAGGCTAATATTAGCCACTTTATCAGCCTTGCTGATATATCTATTGCAAGTCAGTGAACTAGCATTCAGACAGTACACATATTCAAATGAATTCATG
This sequence comes from Sinocyclocheilus anophthalmus, assembly GCA_018155175.1. Taxonomy (NCBI): domain Eukaryota; kingdom Metazoa; phylum Chordata; class Actinopteri; order Cypriniformes; family Cyprinidae; genus Sinocyclocheilus; species Sinocyclocheilus anophthalmus. The sequence goes on along the minus strand of JADLZN010000860.1, from coordinate 49,431 downwards.
CACATTACCACTGATGCACAGTATTTGAAGGGATAAACTCTTATGGAAAGATGACGTTAAATCATGGTACTCATTGTAAAACTGCAACATCTTTTTTTTTTTCTTCTCTCTGTAGTACGTTCAACTGGTCAGTGCCGTTCTTGTCTAATCTGGCCTTCCTGGTTCTCATCATGGCTACGGTGATCACTTACTTTATTCCAGTACGCTACATTGTTTTATTATGGGGTAAGACAACAGCTCTGTTACTCTCTAACAATGGAATATGTTTTTCTTTCAAATCAGTAAAGCCGTTGAACTCGAAGCAAATTTAAGACAAATATCCAAGTTCCTTGAAGTTATCAGTAGAGATTGGTCATAATCATGCTCATTTTTTTAGGTATACATAAATTCACAAAGAAACTGCGCAGTCCATATGCCATTGAAAACAATGAGGTTATGGATTTCCTCTCCAGAGTGCCTTCAGATGTCCAAATGGTAATTACAACAGAATTTAATAAAAATATATATTTATAGTGTCAGGTGGAGTTGTCACTCTTTTTCAGCTTTTTTATAAAATCTTGTAATATGTTTTTTCTGTATGAATGAGGCTATCGGCTAAAATTGTATACAGTTATTTAATATTGTTTTTGTTTTGCTAAATTATACCAATATATTTATTTATATATACAATATAATTTAATGTTTAGCAAACAAGTCCATTTTAAAATGAGATTGTACACCTAAAGAATTGAAGTTCTTTTATTCTACATGCTAATATTCAACACAATAATGAACACTTCTCTTACTTACCTCAGACTTTGCATAGCGGTTGTTTAAGAAGTTGAATAAGAGCTGGTGAAATTTAACAAAAAAATGTTATTAGTGCATCTTTAAAAACATTTTATATGTCTGAAGTTGGACGACTAAATGCTCTGCCTTTTCTCAGTTTGCTTATTTGTCTGGAAGCTTTTCATGTCTTGAATTCTTCTTGTTTATTTAGGCACAGTACACTGAACTGAACACCTGTAGTGCTCACAGTCCTTACAGGAGAAAAAGAGCATCTCCATAGACACTATAGAATGAAAAGGCTGGTCTCCTGAGAACATTCGCTGAAGGTGCCAGGACTCAACGGCCAGGGAATGATTTCAACATGTACTTAAGAAGGTGAATTGCAGTTGATCTGCTTATTTTATTTGAGTGAACTGAAATCATCCCCATCAGATGGTCCGGTCTTTACTGCTGGGTCGTGCTGAAGCACCGTGCTTAATAACACAGACACATATTATTAACACGCCATACAGCTGCAACTCTGTTGCATTGAGGGATGAAGAAATGTGACCAAGATAAACTGTATGGTTAAAGTATATATCTACAGATGCAATGGCTAAACGACACATCATGTACAGTATGAGTGCAATAGTGTAATGGTTTGCTATTTTAAACTTGATGCATGTCTTTATTTTGTCTTGTGAGACTTGTAAAAATATGTTTTTTGTAAAGTCTCATTCTGTACAAGCCACTTATTTTTGTTGAACTGAACTTATAATGTAACATAACATTTTCCATATGTGGTTTAGTTTTATTTTGTGCATAGATTGTCTTTTTAATCTATCATTTACATTTTAATTATTGGAGAGAAAAAAAATCACAATGCATGAACCTGAATACATTTTTAAAGTGCCTTTGACAGGAGAATGTAGTTAAAAAGTTTTTTTTTTACACCTAGAGTTTGTCAAAGTTTGCCTTTTTGTGCAATATAAGGTTCTAGACATTGCTTAAGAGTGGTAATTGTAGATAAAAAAAAAAAATATGCAAGTACACTTCTGATTTGTTTTTTTACAGATTGACCTCTGCTCACATGGATATGAATATTACAGCTGTTGTCAAATGAGTATTTTTGTACTCTTTGATATGTTGAGAATATGCTTTCCATTTTGTATAATTTCACAGTAAACATTTACTACATTTGATGACAGATGTGTTGGTGTACTTAAGATCTTATATAACAGAATAAGCACAATCAATGCTAAATTGATTGAATAAGTGCAGATCTATGAAGAAGAATGTAAAGAAAGCAATGTAACCCTTCGAATTCCTTACATAGTGGTTGTTTGAGAATATTCAGCCACACAGTGGCAGTGTTTTCCTTTAATGCGATCCCATCCTGCAGTTCATTCTCTGCACTACTGATCTGTCCAGCTATTCAAGAAAAACAAAGGCATACCCAGCGGGCACCTTGATATCAATTTGATGTCAAACATTAGTCAAGACTTGAGCAAGACGCTGTAACCATTTTAAATTCAGTTTGGATGGCAATTTCTTCCAGTGTGGTAATTGGGGTTGAACAAATAGAACAGTAATCCCACACTGAGAATTGTTTAATGTATTGTAAGCCAATATAATTAAATTAAAGGGGTCATATGATGCGATTTCAATTTTTCCTTTCTCTTTGGAGTGTTACAAGCTCTTGGTGCATAAAGAAGATCTGTAAGTTTGCAAAGACTAAAGTCTCAAAACCAAAAAGATATTCTTTATAAAAGTTTAAGATCAGCCACGCCTACCTAAAATGGCTCGTTTTAACATGCCCCCACATGTCTACCTCACGATGTAGGAAGATTTGAATAACGCCGCTCAAATGTTCACGCAAAGAAAAAAGGCGCAACTTTTATTCTCGCTGTAGTATTGTTGCCGCCATGTTGTGAATGCGCTGTGTGTTTCGTTGTGAAAGCGAAACTACTTTGTTTGGTCTTCCAAAAGAGGATGATATCTGCTTCGTCATGCCTGGTGCTGATCCGTGCTGGTTGCTGAGGAAATACTTCAACTTCGCGCTGTGGATCGCCGGATCGGCTTTCACCGTGGACGAAGCGGAGTCCAGCCCGGGGTCGTCACATGGTTGCTGCAGGCATCACAGTATGGTAATGGGCGTAACATTTCCGTCACACTCTTGATGTATTCTGCCAATCACAACGCACTGGTTAGCTGGCCAGTCAGAGCACACCTCGCTTTTTCAGACCGATTAGCTTTGTAAAAATCGACGTGTTTCATAAAGGCGGGGCATAGAGGAGCAACAAAAATGTACAGTATGTGGAAAATAATGTTTTTTGAACCTTAAACCGCATAAACATTTCATTACACAAAATAATGTTCTTTTTAGCAGCATCATATGACCCCTTTAAGTCAAATCAACGTCAGTTTGATTTGCATATTTAAGTCAATTTGATGTATTTTCAACATCAATTGCCCACTGGGTAGTTCACCCAAAAATGAAAATCACAGTGCTGAAAGGATGAGGATTTTGCAGGCCAAAAACACAGAAATGCTGGAACTTCGGGTACATTTACCAAGTTATCATGTTTTTATTCTATGACATAAAAACCGTGCTATAAATACAGTCATACATACTGTATGTACTAAGCCTAAAAATATCTTCTTTTGTATTCCACAGAAAAGAGAAATTCTTACAGGTTTAAAACATCATGAGGGTGAGTAAATGATGACAGATTTTTCCTTTTTAGGTGAATAGACAGCATTGAATCTCAGCATCAAGTTGTTTCTCATACTGTAGTTTGAAATCCTGAATGTAGCTCTTACACTTCTAGTGAAAATACACTGAATACGTTTCAAAACCAGCACACCCAATCACATTTTCAGTGAAAATCTGGCTCGTAACACCATGTAATTGGCCCCTCTTAGAACTATTTTGGGTTTGAAACACTCCCATTATGTTTGGATAATTAGAGGGCATCTGTGAAAGAGCTGAAGAGCTAAGAACGACAGTCTGAAACAGTCATTCCTCACTACAAATACATGTAGTGATGTGCAAATAAACGGGACACAGCAGACTGGTTAAAAACCCAAATTTTCACCTTTTCTGAAATCTGATAATCCTTTCAGAAAACCACCCTTAATTAGATCCTGTGAGCATTTAGCCATTAGTAGAGGAAGAAAACGTCATGTCTGGCCACAAAAATGGATCACCAAAGGATCAAAATGAGATGCATGATAAGATCATAACTATCATGCCTCTAGACACACTCCAGCTTTTAGCCTGAGCAGTTGTCGGAAACAACACGGTTAATCATGTGAGGAATAGCAACAGGCTGGAAGTCAATCATTTGATTCAATTTTCCATCTGTCTGCCTATGATTAACACTATGGCTGGGTATTGACACAGATTTCACGATTCGATTCCGATCTTGATTCACAGCTTTTTGCGTGGTCTTTTTTTTATTTTTTGATTACACTCGACTCAATTGATATCGATTAGTTTGGATATGGTATCGGGTACAGACATGGGCAATTATTTCCAAGGAATAAAAAAAAATCTCTTCAGCTAATGCTGTAAAATATACATGGGAGTAAGGCATCATTACTATAATATTGGAGGTTAAAATTAACTGATCTGTTCAATCACTAAAATGAACTTTTGTAATAATAAAGTTATAATACTACCTTTTACATTTAATAATTAAATTTCTACTGCAATGTGTTTATTTAAATGGTGGCTGTCGTAAAAACTTGACGGATTTTTTCAAACAAACTAAAATTGAAGAACAGTAAAAAATTATAATGAATATGTTATATGGTGCATATATTTAGCAAAATGCTATTTTTTTTCAGTTAATGGCCACCGAATAGGTGGTAAGTTTCTGAGGTAAATGAAGTATGGATAATCAAAAAAGCTGCTTCAGTCTAGTAGGTATTCATCTTGAAATATTACTAAAAATAGTTTTAAAAAAAATTCTTGTTTACTTTAAAAAAATATATATATTTTTTAATCCTATAAAGTCTCATCATTTGTGTGTAGATGTAAGAGAGTCAACCAATCTGTTAATTTGAACAACAATAGCAATTGAAGATGTAGATTGGCATAGCGAATTATCCGAGGTGGTGTTCTCTTGCTCTTTGTCTACCAAGCAAGTTAAAGCATTGAAAGTAAAACATGAACTAGGGAATGATTCCATCTGCTGTCTGTGTATGAAGGGAGCTCCAAAGCGGCCCAGAAACAGCCTCCTTTCCCCCGTTTCCTCACAAGACACACTGGGTAGCAGATGGGGCTTCATTCCCTGAGGAGGGAGAGGATGATGGGGAAAGGAGGGGTCCAAACACCTACAGCATTCCCCTCTCCTCTGCTTTTCTTCAAGATAAAGGAATCTAGGCCAGACACACAGAAAAAAGAGAGAGTGCAATGGACAAGGCCTTTTCAGGGCATTGTGGGAATAAAGCTATTACGCCAGAGGCTGACAGAACTTTCCGAGCCGACTTAAGACAATGATCCAGATCTAATTGAATTTGACAATCAGTAATTCTATTGAACTCTACCTGAAAACAGTAGCAGTAACCAAGCTCTATGTATAAAGTTGGATACAATAGTATGTCCGACTTTATCCGCAAACATACAGTATTCTTGCATAGTAAATCACAACTGCTGCATTGCTTGTGTCATCGTTAACTATATTATCGCCCAGCTCTTAATACAGACAGACATGGAGATATTTAGATATTATAGACATTAACATCGTGATTTTCTGTAAAGACGCTGGAAAAACCAATGGCGTATAGTGAAAGTGCATAAAATCAATGGGCCAAAATCGACAGTCCAGATACATTTTCAGAAGAATTTGGTTACACTACAACAGGTTTCTCAACCCTGGTCCTGGGCGCCTCCCAACACTGCATATTTTGTATGTCTCCCTTATCTGACACACCCATGTCTGGTTGTGGAGTTTCTTTTAATGAGATAATGAGTTGAATCAGGTGTGTTTGATAAGGGAGACATACAAAATGTGCAATGTTGGGGGGCGTTCAGGACCAGGGTTGAGAAACACTGCACTACAACTCCTACGAGAAAAACTGATCATGCATCATTCAAACAAAACGGCAAACACCTGGGGAATCACTGGTTGTAAAAACAGAAAGAAATCTGCACGGATGAATACGGCTTGAAAAACCGAAGCACAACCAAAACAATGTTCTTCCACAAGATGTAGCTTTAGAGCTAATTCAGAGCTACTAATCAGAGCTGCTTATTTCTCTCGCTCAAAAACAATGAAGGATTTCGAATCAATGAATCCTTATGGACAGAAGCATTTATATTTTGTTATAAGACAGTCACCAAAGACATGTCCGACATTGCATGCTGTAAAAAAAAATAATTTTGCTGTAAAAAAATCAAGCTACATTTACTTGAGATGTCTTTTTTTCAAATAACATTCGGACGTCTCAGAACTGTGAGATGTAAAGTCAGAATTGCGAGACAAAGTCAGAATTGCAAGATAAAATGTCACAATTATCCTTTTTTTATTACGTGGAGGTGAAAAAAACTGAATTGTGGTCATTTTGAGAAAATTGTGTTTATATGGTGGGGGGAAAACAGAATTTAGAGGAAAAAGTGATAATTGTGAGGTGTAAAAAATAAAATTAAATAAAAAAATGCAGAGGGGAAAAAAACTTTTTTCTCACAAAAGTCAGAATCGTGAGATGTAAACTCAGAATTCTGAGAAAAGAGTCAGTATTGCCAAATATTGTGAGAATTTTGAGAAAATTGAGGAATTGTGAGAAGAAAAGGTCAAATTTCAGAGTTTATGTATCGCAATCCTGACATTTTTTAGAATTGTGAATTAAAAAGTCAATTTCCTTTTTTATTTTTTTTATCCCATACTGGAAACCGGCTTCCAAACTTCTCATGTTGGTTTGCTTCTTAACTAAATCATGATTTGAGTTACCTCTTATTTTGCACACCTGACTTTTATTATACTGTCTATTTCATATTTACTCACATCGAACCAGCACATAAATACAAAGAATAAACTATGCTTGGTCACTTTACAGGTCAGTCCTGTCCTTTGTAAGCTGCACCATGTCCACATTATGTTGCCAGTAAACACACACACACCTCATTCACTGCGCTACAAAATGATGGAGACACACGCATGTCAACTAACCTGAACATTAAGTCAGCCTCCTCCTGTTCAAAACCTCCTGACTTCATTCCACTTACATTTCCTCGCAGGACATTGATAGCAGTTAAACTCTGAGCGGATTAGCCTTAACCCCTTTAGTTCCAGGCCAGTGAGCAATCATTTGAAGTGGAGTGTTCTTGCATTTCTGTGTTTAATGTTTGACAGGGCATTCCCGTGATGTGTTCTGAGCCTCAGACACAGATAATCCTGTGCACTTTAATTATAAAGCGCCGGCCTTTGGTCTCTGCTGCCGAGTGAAGGTGGGTAAGATCAGAAACAGCTCCTGAAGGACAGTGCTGTGTCCTTCTTGTTTGCTCACAAATCTAAATCAATGTACTCCATCGCTGTTTATTGCTCATACTTAGGGTAGTGGTTTGGACAAACCTACAGTTAACATTAACAGTGGATATACTGTGCTGGTAGCTGATGATACAAATTCAAGGTTGCTAACAAAAAATGGATTACTATTCAGTTTCATTTAATTAATAAGTGATAAAAACAACCTGGACTGATGTGGTGGAGCAGGAGGTGTCAGGTCCGGACTACAGCGGCCGTAGTGCAAAGGCCAGCTGGTCATCAGTTTCTGAATAGATAAACATGCATAGACAATCATGCTCAGATTTTAATGGACACTTCTGTACTAAGTACATATAATGTGGAAGGCATGAAAACAATCCACAGCAAACATGTAAATCTGACTCTGGCAACATTCAAACATTACTCCAATGCAACACTGACTTCATTAAGTTGAGAAACACACTCAAAGTGAAGTGAAAAAACGTTAGTATAAGGGGGGCATGAATGAAAGTAATTTCAGCAAACAAATAGTAGTGAGCGTGTACATTTTATTTGTTTGAACTAAAGTAAAATTCTGTGATAAAATCTGTGAAATTTCATTGGCAAAAACCAGTAATTCCAATGGGATCCTGCCATGGAATAAAAAAAAAAAAATGGTAATTGCGACTTTTTATCTCACAATTTTTTTATTCTGACATCTTGCAATTCTGATTAATTTTTTTAACCATGAAAAAAAAAATATTGCGCCTTTTTTATCTTGTAATTGCAAGTATAAATCTCACAATTCTTTTGAACAAAAGAAGTTGTATAGTGTGTCTTTAAAAAGTGGATTGGCAAAAGACAGTGGACCTTTTGAGCCTGTGAAATTTCGCTATGTGACGGCACAATCCATAAATTCAGATTTATTCATACCAACCGTACATTTTGACTCCTCTGTGACAGAAAGCTGTAAGACACACGAACAACTGAAATAAGTGATGAAGAAATCAAATTAAATACATTTATGTTCACAACCCCATATTCCTTTAATGAAGGCAGCTCATCAGTTTACTCTATCATTATAATTGTATGAGTTCACAAGAGATGCTAACAAACTGTCTGAAATGTCACGAATGATGAGGCAGTCAAAATCCTGACAACAAAATCTGCTGCAGCTCTGTTTGTTAGGGATGCACACAGATCATTAGAGGTTGGAGGATGGAGGTCTTTTAATGCCATTGAAGCGTAGGGACAGTTTGTTCCCTTCACACCCCTTCATTAGCCCAGTGTGCCCTCATTTCTGCAGCAATTGTCCCTATGGTTTGGCACAAAGTCATGGATAGATGAGGTCATATTGCACTCATTTTAACACAAATGTATTGTACAGAGAGCCAAATTATGCTTGGGTTTAATGTTTTTGAAAGAAGGCTGTTCGCCAAAGCTACATTTATTCGATCAAAAGTAAAGTAAAAACAGTCATACTGTGAAATACTATTACAATTTTAAAAAGTGTTTTCTATTTTAATATAGTTTAAAATTGTATTTATTCCTGCGATGCAAAGCTGAATTCTCAGTGTCACATGATCCTTCAGAAATCATTCTAATATGCTGACTTGCTGCTCAAGAAACATTTATTATTATTATCAATGCTGAAAAGAGTTGTGCTGCTTAATATGTTTAATGAATATAAGTAAAAAAAAAAAAAAAAAAAATAAAAATTATTTTTAGAAATCTTTTGTTTTAAATATCGTTACTCTCACTTTGGATCAATTTTATGAATCCTTGCTTATATTGAAAAAGTGGTTAAGAAAAGTCAAGTTATGTCTGGGATAAACTTTAATATCATTTGTTTGCTGATGCCAATTGGTTTTATGTTTTGTATCTAATTGCAATGAAATTCAGACATTTTTGTGTGACTTGAGTGTTTAAAAATGTTTATAGTATATACATATTTAGCATTTTTTCTAAACTATAAATATTCTTTCCATTCTACAATAAAAGTATCACCACATCAGCTTGCAGTGGGCATAAGAATTCTCATTTTTGGTGGACTATTTCTTTAATTCACAGGGGTAACGTCTTTGTCATCTGCAGCTGCAGTAAGAAATACCTCAATACACAGGATGCCTTTTTTTATCTGCCATGTGACTGTGCCCTCTGGTGTCCTGAGAGGCTGTGGGAATGCAGACATCTCCCCTGCTGTACACCTTAATGCCTGGGGGGCACAGGAACATCGGGGCCTCTGGCAGCTGGAGCTGAGAGAGACTCAGATGCAGTCACTCTGGGACAAGAGAAGCCAGAGTGATGAGACAAGGGTAAGACACCTTGAGAGGAAACTGGCAGAGAGGAAAAGAGCAGCCAGAGTATTCCCCAGACACACAGACAAACTTATTTAAAGACAAGATGCATTTGTGATAGAAACATATGGATGTACAGTATTTACATGATGTAGATGTAAGTATAGAGTGACCCATATTAAGCAGTGGAGATAATAATGCAAATATTTAAAATAAGATGCTGAAAGACTCACCACATTGTCGTCCGCGTCATTTTCACTCACTTTCAGGAATAGTTAAGCCCCAAAATAAAATAAAATCAAACAAAACAAAACACAAAACTGGGGGACTGGGGTTTCTGAACAAAAATCACAGAAAAGTACTAGTTTCCGACTCCATTTTTATTTTTATTAGAGGTATTTTAAAGGATTGGTAAACTTGTTTCTTGAATTAGATTTGATTTTTGTATTTCTGGTTTCAGTTATTATATATATATATAGATTTTTAAACTAAATTGTTTTAACTATCCTAATTATTGTATTAGTTATTGTGACCCCATTGTATGGTAGTTAGCAAAAACAAACTATACTAAAAAGCAGTAGTGCTTTGGCCAAAGAGCTGAAATAAAATATGTCTTTCACTATATAGATATATACTAATATATATATCTATATATTATTAAATATATTATGCGTTAACAAGTTATTCAAGTAACAAAAAAGTTTTTTTTTATTTGAATGGCTTATTATTTGACGAATTATTATCTACAAGAATTAAATTCATGGTGCAATGACATCGTTCTTGATCATCGTATTCATTGATGATAGCCCCAGTTTCACCATAAAACAGTAAGGAAAGGATGCCTTAAGAATATGATGGCATGGCATTAAAACATGTTTACATTTGTTAACATCATTTGAGAGTTTGGATCAGACGATGCAAGGTCTCGGGCAGGAAACCCGAATTCCACCGCCTTAGGTCTCGTGGGGAAAGGAAACAGAAAGACACATGAGAAATAAGGATCCCCAAGGCTGAACGTATTTGCTGTAAAGTCCTAAAAGAATCTGGGTTATGTCCTGGGACGAACCCATAAACTGAACCTCATTTATAAACACAGACACAGATGTTTGTTGTACAGTCCCATCTACTGGAGAACTGATGGTGGAAATGCAGACATCATTATTTGAATATTAATTTAAAAAATAATTAAATTAACTTGCACAGTAAAGTGCATACATAGAAAGCAAATAACGGAAATGGAATTTAAAAACTGATTTATAAAGGGGGAAAATAATGTACATTTACAGATTTTATATTTTTAGATTTAAGTTTTTTTTTAATAAAATCTCACAATTCTGAGTTTTTTTCTCGCAATTGCACGTTTATATCACGCAATACTGGCTTTATAACTCACAGAAAAAAGTCAGAATTGCGAGATAAAAAGTCGTAATTACCTTTTCTAAAAAATTTTATTCAGTGGCGGAAACAGGCTTCCATAGATAGCTTCCCATTTTCTTTCTAAAAGATCATGAATTATTTCTGAGAAATTGCAAACTTAATTGAAACTTAATATAGGCTCATTTCTTTATGAATCAAGCACTAGAGGGAGGAAAAAACTTCATTCAATGACACAGAAACATGTAAACACATTTTCTTGTATCTTGTATGCCCATGCAAGCAAGCCTTTAAGACAAAAGTCTTTTGACTACCAACTATCTTCAGGCCAAATACACATTTATGTAAACTCTGGCCTACTGAAGAGGAGAAAAACATGTGAAAACAGAGGTAATTTCTGCTCAAGGCTCAAAACCTGAGACACATAAAATATGCTGGAAGGGGAGGGTGATTGTAATTGTAAACTGTATCTACTCAACCTTTAGCAGAAATCCTTACATTAATAGGCTTACTAGCTTTGACAAATGTTGTATCTTCATGAAATTATGTGATTGCCTTCTGCTGGGCATCTTACTGGATACAGTTGGGCTGCAGATATGCACTAGGACATCCGATATTACAGTATCTCCAATAAGAATCCACTAGAGTCACATCACTGGAGGTAAACAGATGGAGCTGCAGTTTTGCCTTAAGTATTAGATGCCACGTTGAATTCACTTCTCTCTTTTGCATGATATAATGCAAACCCAGCTAGTAAATTTGAAAAAGTAGACCAAATAGTTACAAAAATGCTCAAATACTGATTTCAAATGTCAAATCACTCTGACTTGGTATGAATTAAAAAAGTTATTTTACAGCAATTTAGGACTTGATTCTTTTGTGTGTTTTTTTCGGGGGGGGGGGGGGGGGGGGGGGGGGGGCAATCCACAACTGTGTTTAACGAGTCTAAGGCAGTATCGGTCATAACTGGAGAGAAATAGCGCAGGACACATGAACTGTAACGCAGCACTGAGTCTGCGCTTCAGACAGCACGCAAGGAGCGCTTCAACGGAAAAAAACACGCACACAATTATGTAAAAATGTGCGGTTTTGGCAAGTGACCAAGGTCTTAAACGAGTTACAAAGTCTTAAATGACCAGGAGAGTGGGAAGAAACCGATATGTGTCTCAAACCAACCACGTCTGTCTGTACAGGATTAAAGAACAGACAGCCGCTGCTTTTAAAGAGAAACCTGCTGCAGTCTTGTCATTGATGGAACTCAAAGAACAAAAGAAAAAACCAGCCCAAATCACTCGACTGCTTAGTCGGTATTAACTTTTGTAGCTTGATAAAGAGATGAATCTATAGAGTTTATGCATATATTACAATTTTTCGTTGTAAAGATTGTTTTAAAGTTCACGTAATAATAGTCGTTATATTTTCCCAGTGCCTAATAAATGTTAAAATACTGGCTACAATTATACTGTAAGGTGAATGGCCTCAGAAGAATAGCTAAAATTGAGGGGAAATGCATTTAATAGAGACATCAGTAGCAGTCTCAATGATACTGGCCTTCAATAATAATAATAATAGGGTACGGAGTAAAAAGATGCCCTTAAAAACATATTTAAAATATATACCATCTTTATGTTGTTTCTACATTAATTTTCAGATTCAGTGTGAAATTATGACAATATAAATATATTAATATGCGATTAATCACGATTTATTGTGACAATTTAATGGATCCTTGCCAAATAAAAGCATTCATTTCTTGACCCCAAACTTTACATAAACACTTCATACACTGTGTGTCATCAAATCTAATCTCATAAAAAAAAGACTGAGTTATAAATACGGTCTAATTTTACCAGACATGAGCAAAAAACAGACAACGTGCAAATGTAAGACAAAAATAATGCATCAGAGGCAGCTGTGTTTAGAACATGTAGTTTGTCAAGACATGGACATACGGTCAGCAATGGGAACATTGTGATAATAATTACATGTCTAGTGTACTTTATGTATAACTGTATATCAACAATGACTTGTAGTGCTTTCTGTAGTAAAAGTGTTGTATTATCAAAGCATGAAATTCAATTCAAACTCTAAATAAATAGAATGTTTGTTCCAATACTGACACCAGACAAAAATAGGCACAGGCTTCGTCCTATGATTGCTTTAGGGAAAAAAAAAACCAAAAGGTTCAGCTGAAGAAATCTGTAGCAGCTCATTCAACCAGGACAGAAGAGTTCCTTGACCACCCACAAAAAGAACACAGAGTGAAAGAGAAAATCCTAAGTGTGTATTAGGGACTACAGCCATCAGTCAGTGATTCCTCGATGTCCAGTCTGTGAGGTAGAGCTGCAGTACATCAGTCAGTTCGTCAGTCACTGGCATGGCTTCTGATGGAACGGATGCCACGGAGGTTCACTTCTCAGTTCAGTACCTGCGTCCTCAGGTAGAGTTCCACACCCTTTGCTCGGGTTCATAGCTCATCATGGTTCCTAGTAAGGTCTTCGCCATAGTTGGTGGCCTGGCTGCCTACAAACATGTTCCAGTTCTCAAGAATCTCTTCTTTGGTCAGCATCTGGTCCTAAAAAAATTTAACATTCCACCCAAATGACAAATGTGTTTTGCTGGTTATATTCCTCATTTGTAAGACACTTGGGATAAAAGTGTCTGCTAAATGAATATATGTAAATGTAATGAGTGTTTGCAATATTTTTAGTCCTCTAGTCCTTTATTGAACTCATGACAAAGCTGCTAAGTCCAAAAGAAACTGGCAGCTCTGGTACTGATGATAAACATTTTTTATTCTGTGTTCACACACAAACTCATGTCATAAAATTACTAGTAAAATTAGCTTTTCTACTAAAGGTAGCACATTAATTATTCACACGAGCAACAGACACACACAACCACCAAAATGTGGAAATTACCTTTAAATAATTGGAAATATACAAGGCTACAGTTATTTTAAAACACTGTAGCTGTATGCACAATGTACACAATGCTATTATGTTTAATAACTAAATCTAATATCACATATGTCCTGCAACATTAAATTACAGAAATTATGCAAACTAATTGTCCTTAAAATTACTGACCAATTAACTTTTTTATATATATATAAGAAGACAAACCATTCAAAAATTTTGGGGGGTTTTTATGTTTTGAAAGCAGTCTTATCTGATCACCATAGCTGCCATTATTTTTTTGCAAAAATACAGTAAAAAGCATTAAACTGGGAAAGATTATGAATTTAAATAACGGTTTCTGTTAATATATTTAATGTAATTTATTTCTGTGATGCAAATCTGAATTTCAGCATCATTACTCCAGTCTTATTCAGTGTCACTTGATCCTTCAGAAATCATTCTAATATGCTGATTTTCTGCTAAAGAACGTTCAAAAATCAATGTTAAAAAAAGTTGTGCTGCTTAATAGTGGTCGACCGATATTTGGCATTTTTAAATATCGGCATCGATAGAGTTTTTCGGTTTGGGCGAATACGTTCGAGGCGTTCTTATATTTTGACGGCACGAGAAGCGGCTGCGCTTGAGCAACACAGTGCGCAATTCTCCCCTTGTCGACGCGTCGGTAACATCTGTCTAAATATCAGGACAGAGCGGTAAACAAAGGAATTTGTTACTTCTAAGACTTTCTCGGTTGTGCCGGTAGCATTCAGCAAATACACATTTAAAACAAATCTTTGATAGGCTAAGAAAATTTATTCCAACCGTGCAAACATAGTGGATCCAGTTTGACGATTTGACTGAAAGTGTGACTGGACTTGCATGATCAGGTTCTCTGCACGACTTCGGTCAGTTGACAAATTGAATGCTTTAAAAAAGAAACTCGTGATTTTAAATTATGCTGTGCTTTATTCATTTGCCCACTGTCATATTCATGTCGTTTTCATTGTGTGCTGTATGTAAAATGACTGTTACCTTTGGCTTTATTTGAAAAAAAATATGATTCCCAATGCACACAAAATTCCCAGAATAATGAGTGCCCTGTTGGTTACAGTTTACTTACTTTTTAACTATATTTTTATTAAATATTTATTTATATGTGAAAAATACTTTGTCATCTAAAGAATAAATATGTTTATTTTACAAATTTATTTTTAAATCCATTTTCAAATTATTTCAAATTTCTTAAATATTAATTAAAATAAATACAAATTATATCGGCAAACCTGTTTTCCAAGATACGGCTCGGCTGGTCAAAAAAACAAATCGGCGACCACTACTGCTTTAATATTTTTGTGGGCAATCTGATTTTTCAGGATTTTGATGCAAACAGACAAATGGCATATGTGGACATATTGCTTTTGTAACATTATGTCTTTACTGTAACTTTTGATCAAAATAATGTGTCACTGCTGATTAAAGATATTAATTATTTTAAAAATACATAAATACATTTCTCTGATTACAAACTTTGGTAGTGGTAATGTTAGTGTGTATCAAATACATTAATATATTTAAATTAATTAATTCTTATTGTATTTTTTTCCCAGTTAATTTTTAGTATGCATTTAATTGTTTAAATTACCATTAATGTATTATAACATCGATACTAAAATTCTGGAGATATTCCTGGACAGCATGACAGTAGGTTCTCACCTTGTCTGTGTCTGACTCTGACACCAGATGCCGAGCCTCTGCCTGCGCGTGGTCATAGTCCTGCGGCAGGATCCAGTGACGAATCTCTTCTAAGTCCATCTTCCCATCTTTATTCAGATCTCGGAAATCTGAAAACTGGTCTCTCTCGGTTTTAACCCAGTCTGGCTCTGGGCCGCCATCTTCATGAGCAAACATGTCCGCTGTAAAATAGCAAAAGGTCTAAAAACGTTTTCCCTTGGATACAGAACATTAAAAGGATAGTTCACCCCAAAAACGTCAATTTTGTCAAGAGTTTCAGTGTCTAAAACTCACCAAAAAAGTGATCTGTAATACATTCTCTGTCCTTCAGACAAAAATACAGATAAACCTACCAATGTATTCGTCCTCATCCACATGACCATCCCCATTCTTGTCAATGTCCTCCAGAGTTTCCTGGTAAAATAAAGAAACTGGGAATGAGATGAATCAGTTACTTTATGAAAAGATAGCATGATGGTGATTTTCAATAGTCTGCATAATTAAAGTGACAGTAAGTACCACTGTCTAAAATTCAAACCCCATAATCCAACCGACACTCACAAGAACCACAATTTCCTGCATCTGCTCAAACTCCTCTGGGTGGAGGAAAGCAGTGAACTCCTCTCGCTCTGCAGCTAAATCGCCATTGAGATCTGCAGCCTTAAACCTACGTTCATCTCGCGGAAGCATCTTCTTGAAGCTGAACTGATCTGTTGCATCCTCAAACTCTTCTGGATTGGCTGGGAGAAGAGTAGATGTTGAATCTCATGTAGGTGGCTATCACGAAAACACTTCATCAATATTAAAACTTTAGATAGTTTCAGAAACGAGTGACTCACCAAGGTAGTAACCGTACGTTGCTTGCTTAAATTCATCCCATGAGATCTTGTTGTCTTTGTTCAGGTCATAGTCAGACCAGACCTTTGCGACGTTCTCATAGACGTAACGCTTCTGTACTCTCTTGATCCAGGCCTTGAGTTCATCAGTGGTGATATAACCATCAACATTGCTGTCAATACGATCAACTATTTTCCTAAGGAATTTAGAAGTGCAAAGAAAGAATAGAGTGAATAAAGTAGAAACTTACAGAGAATAAATATTAGAATGGACACTGAGGTTGAGTTTTCTCAGACACATTTCTAGCTTTTCACCTCAAAGATGGTGGATCGATCCAATTCGTATGAAAATAGAGATACAGCACCCCAAAAATCGAAGGAAGAAAAAAGGAAAAGCAAGAAATGTGTATGCATGTGTGTGTGTATAATACTATAATCGAAAATTTTATATTATTATTATTAGTGACCGGTTAATTTCCAGCATAATGGTGAACATATTTAAACAGATATTTGCTATGGATGTTTTTATTTTATTATTTTTTAATAATTTGCATTATTCAGTGGTTTTATTACTCAGTGGTGACTCTCATTGTTGCAATATTATTTACGCTTATTTTCGATTGAAATACGACCCAGAAATGTTCTTGACAGAAACTAGACTCCAAGTGACTAAAAGACTGTCAACAGCACATTATTTTGATCTCTGATGCCACGTTGTGATGTGAAAAGAGCCCTCCCACTCACAGGACTGGAGAGGGAGCTCTGTGGGAAGAGAACAAGGTTTGTGCCTACATCCCCATCTCAGGGTGAGCTGGAAAACTTGTTACATTGGCAAGAATAGAGATAATCCCTGATATCCAACACCAAACTGTTAATTAACATGACAGTGTGGCAACCACCATGCATGAGGGATTTTGTCACGTGACAGGAAAAACCATAAAATAGACTCTCTTGGAGGTCATATATATATATATATATAATATATCTATATAATATATAATATATATCTTATTCTATATGTGTGTGTGTAGGTGTGTGTGTGTGTGTGTGTGTGTTTGTGTGTGGGTGTGTGTGTGTGTATGTATGTATGTTGTGTGTGTGTAGTATATTAATAGATATATATATATAATCTGCGTATGTTATGTATATGTGGGTGTGTATGTTGTATGTAAGTGCTGTTAGTAGTATGTATGTATATATATATATATAGATAGATTATATATCAATATATGTGTGTGTGTATGTGGGTGTGTGGGTGTGTGTGTGTTGTGTGTGTGTGTGTATTGTGTGTGTGAGTATTGTGTGTATTGTGTGTGTATTGTGTGTGTGTGTGTGTATGTATGCATGCATGCATGCATGCATGCATGCATGTATGGCATTATATATATATATATATATATATATATATTATATATATAATTGATCATATAGTATTATTTATATATATATATGGGTGTTTGTGTTTGTGTGTGTGTGTTTGTGTATGTATGTGTGTGTGTGTGAGTATGTATGCATGTATGTATATATATATGCGTTTGGTGTGTGTGTGTGTGTGTTGTTATGTATGGGGTAGTGTGTGGGTGTGTATGATGCTGCATGTGTTGTAGTATGTTATTAATATATGCGTGTGTGTGTGTGGGTGTGTGTATGTATGTATGTATATATATATGCGTTATGTATGTATGTATGTATGTATGTATATATATATATATATATATATATGTAGATAGGTCGGGTGTGTATGTGCGTGTGCGTGCGTGATGTATGTATGTATGTATGTGTGTGTGTAGAAAAATGTGTAAATTATTTTTACTAATGTATGAACAAATATGAATACAATTATTTAATTCCTAAGAATTTAACACGTTTTAAACTAGATTATCAAACTATTTCTACTTTTTGTCATCTTGAACAGTCTTATCTGTCATTGATCCTCATACATAAAGACATGCATCATGCTAAAGGAGGTCTTTTGAACAAAACCCCCAGTCTTACCCTAATCTGGCTTTGCTTTCCTCTGGGGTGAGCTGATCAAATGTGGTAGCCTCCTCTTTGCCCAGAAAGGCCTCGTGGTCGTACTGATAGCTCTGGTTGTCTTCGTGGGGTTGTCTGCTCAATTCAGGCTCGTGATGAGCTCTTTCTTTCCTCAGAGTGGGTTTTCCGTGCACCAAACACGTGCAAAGCGACATAAAGCATAAATACGTCGAGACGTCCATGCTTAAAGGACGCGATCCAACGCAAAGAGAGAGTTCAAGCTGCGGTTGCCAGGGAGACGCGTTTCAATAGTTATCGACTCAGAACGAAACAATCCAACTTTTCATTTTCGATTCAAACATACCCGGCGGATCACTGAAGGCTACAACCAAACCCCGAATGGGTGCGTGTCAACAGACAGCCAATCATAACGCGGCTAGCATGAACGCGGAACGTTAGAAGCTCTGCTATTGGCCAATCGCTTGTCTTTAACTCGAGATGGGCGTGGACGCCATAGATATGTATACGCCACGTTGCAAGACGACATGCAGGATCGCCTACTTTTTGTTTTAGGAATGCCATAGAAGCCAGGAGAGCGTACAATTATAGTTTTACAATTTTGTCAATAGCTAAAAAAAATTGTATAGTGTTAAGTTAATTTCCAGCATAAAGTTAAACGTATTTAAACAGCTATTTGCATTAAACAGTATTATACATCTATAATAATATTTAAAATCTATTTCTAGATGTATTACATACTCCAGTGCAGCTGTAAAATGTATTTCCTAAAACATAATGTCGAATAACCGTAAAAAGATCATGCACATGAAGTCTGTGCTATGAAGTTAGGCATCATAAAGTATTAAAAGACTGTGTCAGATAGGCTACACCTATGTTTCATTAATATCACCAAATTGAGCAGATTTAAATGGGCAGAGCAAATATCATTTAAATACATTAACAATTTATTACTCAAATAAAAGGCTACTGGCTTTAGGCTAGTTTCATAACAGAGCTGTGGCTCTCTGTGCTGGAAAGATGGCATGTGTTAGCATATTATGCAAATAATAAAAAACAGAAATCATGTTGGCCTGTTTGTAGAGGGGAATTGGAGATGACACTGGCAGCAAGTTATTCCCAAAGTACATTAGAACCTATGCAAATTTCAAACATATGGAAATATTTATTAATTTGTGACTAAATTCATATGAACATTTTGACAAGATTTGCCTAAAGCTACACTGGCAACATCACAGATGTTTGCATTTCATTTCATTTATTTATTTTTATAGTGGAGGCCGGCAGAAAGCTATTGGATGATATATAGAAAGATACACTTTCACTTTTAACACTAACAATTAAAACAGAAAATGTAAAACTATAAATGATAAAGACACTTTCTTGGTGGTTGACTAAACTGATTCCACATACAGGTGCATCTCAATAAATTAGAATGTCGTGGAAAAGTTCATTTATTTCAGTAATTCAACTCAAATTGTGAAACTCGTGTATTAAATAAATTCAGTGCACACAGACTGAAGTAGTTTAAGTCTTTGGTTCTTTTAATTGTGATGATTTTGGCTCACATTTAACAAAAACCCACCAATTCACTATCTCAACAAATTAGAATACTTCATAAGACCCAATAAAAAAAACATTTTTAG
This sequence comes from Sinocyclocheilus anophthalmus, assembly GCA_018155175.1. Classification (NCBI taxonomy): domain Eukaryota; kingdom Metazoa; phylum Chordata; class Actinopteri; order Cypriniformes; family Cyprinidae; genus Sinocyclocheilus; species Sinocyclocheilus anophthalmus. The sequence goes on along the minus strand of JADLZN010000860.1, from coordinate 29,438 downwards.
TGAAAAAATGGAAAGTATGTTTATTTCCTGGACATGTACTCAATACTTGGTAGGGGCACCTTTTACATGAATTACTGCATCAGTGCGGCGTGGCATGGAGGTGATCAGCCTGTGGCACTGCTCAGGCATAATGGAAGCCCAGGTTGCTTTGATAGCGGCCTTCAGCTCATCTGCATTGTTGGGTCTGGTGTCTCTCATCTTCCTCTTGACAATACCCCATAGATTCTCTATGGGGTTCAGGTCAGGCGAGTTTGCAGGCCAATCAAGCACAGTAACACCATGGTCATTGAACCAGCTTTTGGTGCTTTTGGCAGTGTGGGCAGGTGCCAAATCCTGCTGGAAAATTAAATCAGTATCTCCATAAAGCTTGTCAGCAGAAGGAATCATGAAGTGCTCTAAAATTTCCTGGTTGATGGCTGCTTTGACTGTGGACTTCAGAAAACACAGGGGACCAACACCAGCAGATGACACAGCAGCCCAAATCATCACTGACTTCGGAAACTTCACACTAGACTTCAAGCAACATGGTTTCTGTGCCTCTCCACTCTTCCTCCAGACTCTGGGACCTGGATTTCCAAATTAAATTCAAAATTTACTTTCATGTGAAAAGAGGACTTTGGTCCACTGTGTTCTCTGAAATCCACAGTCAATGCAGCATCTGACCAAGAATTTTTGGAGCACTTCATGCTTCCTTCTGCTGCCAGCTTTTTGAAGATGCGATTTCATTTTCCAGCAGGATTTGGCAACTGCCCACACTGCCAAAAGCACAAAAAGCTGGTTAAATGACCATGGTGTTACTACTGTGCTTGATTGGCCTGCAAACTCTCCTGACCCCATAGAGAATATATGGGGTATTGTCAAGAGGAAGATGAGAGACACTAGACCCAACAATGCAGATGAGCTGAAGGCCGCTATCAAAGCAACCTGGGCTTCCATTACAACTGAGCAGTGCCACAGGCTGATCACCTCCATGCCACGCCACACTTATGCAGTAATTCATGCAAAAGGAGGCCCAACCAAGTATTGAGTACATGTAAGTAAATGAACATACTTTCCAGAAGAACAACAATTCACTAAAAAAAAATTTTTAATTGGTCTTATGAAGTATTCTAATTTGTTGAGATAGTGAATTGGTGGGTTTTTATTAAATGATCACAATTAAAAAATCATCACAATTAAAAAAAACAAAGACTTAAACTACTTCAGTCTGTGTGCATAGAATTTATTTAATACACGAGTTTCACAATTTGAGTTGAATTACTGAAATAAATTAACTATTCCACGACATTCTAATTTATTGAGATGCACCTGTACTAACCTTCCTTCAGTAGGCCTACTTGGGCAAATAATTGTCGTGCTGCCATGCGTAACATAAAGAACAAGGAAAAATTGCTTTCTGTCTCTTAACCATTGATCTGTAGACCTTTCGTGTTCATGAACTGTGTGTTCACTCACTGTGCCTGCATTAAAAAGCCGTTTGCAAATGAAGGGCATCAGTGAGGAAAATAGTGTTTATAGCACCATGTTATAAAGACAAATGATCCTTTGCGCATGAACATTGAAACATTTTAAAACTTGTTTTATGCGCAATCTATCTCATGGCTCTTAATCTAGCATTACATTCCCAGTTTTATGTCATTAATCAACTGGAAATATATCGACGGCAAGAATCCGGTGGTTATTCGGATGAGCTGGGCCAGAAGAAAAGGCTGTATTAATCATATCAGAGGAAGTGTTAATTCCATAGTTTGGCTTACAGCACTAATGTTCCATTAATTAGAATAGCTTTCATAAACATGTGTCTTGCATTCGATAATATGGCACTGTCCTGATGATTCATTAGAGAAATTAAACAACTGAGCATGATTTGTAAGACTGATGATAAACTGCCAGGCCAGTCCAATGAAGAACATGTTCTGGTAATTGACATTTCTATAAATACATTTCATAATTGAAACCAGAAAAAAACTGTAAAATAAGGGTTTTCACTGTAAAAAAAAGTCCCGTAAAAAATGGTAAATGAAAAAAAACTTCCTCGTTTTAATGATTTATTATTTTTATTTATATATTATCAAATACATACCTAATTGTTCTAGAAATTATTTTTATATTAATATATTTTTTGAGTTATGTTCACCTTTAATACATTTTATATTTTTTCAATAATATTTGTAATCTTTATCTTGTCCCGTGAATGAATGGAAAAGTCATTGAAAAGTCATAGACAAAAGCAGAGGGAATCCTGAAGTAAATAACTCTGTGTGAGAGCAGCATGTGTTGGTTGCGTTCAAATATCACACACACACACTCATAATCGCCATCATCCAAGCCTTTAAAGCAATAATATCTGTTATTCAGTATCTATCAAAACGGTCTCAGGAGAGAAGGTTGAACAAGGACAAGATAATCAGGGGGTGACACCAAATGCTTCCTGTGATCTGAAATCTGGAAGTGACATAAGATGCAAAAATGATTGAGAGGAAACAAAAGCAAGCAAGATGTGCTTTTGTGTGGAGTGAGTGATGTGATGATTATAACCATCAAGCTTGGACTGAAACGCAGACACATCTCTTCATAGTCAGCCAACTGGAGCGCCTCATGAGAACTCAAATGCTTTATGGTCCTGCGAAAAGAAACAGACATATTCTCATTCAAACTGTGTGATCTGGGTACACTGGGGGGAATCCACCAACTTAAAAACTTAAAGAGATAGTTCATCCAGAAATGAAAATGTACTCATCCTCAGACCATCAAAGATGTAGATGAGCTTGTTCCTTCATCAAAACCGATTTGGAGAAGTTGATTGGAGAGTGCTGTTGATGACGACCGATTCAAGCGAGGACGCTTTTCACTGAAAAAAGCAATATTACGGATAGAGGACTTGTATTTTAGCTGGAATCAACTGTTCAAGGTTATAAAATTAGTTCAATGATTTTGATGAGTTGATGGAAAAACATTTTGCCATGACTTGTCAACTGGTTCATATTACAGTGTAAACAGACAACAATGAATACAAGTTGTGGGGCCGCAAAAGGGGCAGATGGGTAATCTTTCTTTTAACTACTGCCATCTCTTGGCCAGTTATCCAGTGCTTCAGCCAGGCCCAGAGGCGACTAGAGTGTCACACAATTATTAAATGATTTCTGACCTCAATAAGCTGGCTGGTGCAAAAATATTGTATATGCTTTAACAAATTATGAAGAGTAAAAAGAAAGTGGGTGATGTAGTGGTTAAAGACCTAAAATGTGACCCTGGACCACAACACCAGTCATAAGGGTACATTTTTTGAAATTGAGATTTAAAATAAATAAGCTTTCTATTGATGTATTGTTTGTTAGAATATGACAATATTTGGCCGAGATACAAATATTGAAAATCTGGAATGGAGGGTGCAAAAAAAATAAAAATACTGAGAAAATCGCCTTTAAAGTTGTCCAAATGAAGCTCTTTATTACTAATCAAAAATTAAGTTTTGATATATTTACAGTAGGAAATTTACAAAATATCTTCATGGAACATGATCTTTACTTAATATCCTAATGATTTTTGGCATAAAAGAAAATTTGATAATTTTGACCCATACAATATATCGTTGGCTATTGCTACAAATATAACCCAGCAACTTAAGACATGGTTTGTGAGCCAGGGTCACAAATGGGGGCAGTAGGTTGAATTGCAGAAAGGGCAATACCTACAGAATTATCATTACTTTAGTCTGAATACAAATTTAGCAAAACATGACTGGAATAAACAGTTGCAATCTGCATCTAACATGTTTATAATCAGTTGTGGACTGACAATGCTGTTAATGAACATCTGAAAGATGTGTAGGCGTTATTTATATGCAGCTGTTAATTATTTAATTTTTATATTCTTAATGCATGTTGGAGCATTTTTCATTAGATTTTACATTATTATATTTTTAATACTGACTTTGTACAGTAGTACATGTTTTAGCTTTAGTGTAGTTTTCTTTATGAGCCAGTGAAATGAAATCTCGTTCATATGTGCATCCCACATGTACAGTTGAATGACAATAAAAGCTACCTACCTACCTAAAAAAATATGTGTTGCATTTAGAATTGCTATTCCCCGCCTCCAGTTCACTCACGCATTTGAAGATGAAACGTCACATGGAGCACGTTGCATTGTGGGAAACAATATTCCATGCAGTGTCTTCAGATGCATAGATCAGATTTCAGCAAATGTAGTAGGCAATCTGGGAATTCCATGCATTCAGAAAATTCACATACTGTTCACAGTATAGCCTACACATAGCATACTGCAATATAGCAGGAGTTGTATCATATAACTTCTACTATATGTGTTTGGAATAGCATACTACCACACAACTTGTATGGTAGTATGCTGTTCCAAACACAGCTTCTAACGTGTCAGTGTTCTGAGTATATTTAGCAGATTCTGGCAAAAAAGTAGATCAGTTCCAGAATACAGAAAGTATTGCATACTTGCACGTATACATACTAAGATATGCAAAAATAGTAAGAGTGTATTATAGTATGGCATTTTGAACACAGCAGAAGTCTTTATGAGTGATTAGTTGAATCATTCAGTCAACTGATTCGTTCAAATCACTGATTCATTCAGGAACAAAACAACTGGCTGACTTTATGAGTGATTCATTGATTTAACATATAGTTCAAAAATGCTGAATCAATTAAGAAAGACATTTCTGTGTTGCTCGGTGTCAGTTCTTCTGTGTCTTTGTTTGGAACTATTTTCATTAGGGAAGTTAAAAACACAGACAAGTTGTGCAGTAATTGTTTTTAAATTTAAATTGCTTCCAATATTAACAAATGGAGCTTAGTAAAGACAAACTGTGAAGGTTTAGTTCACAAAGCCTTGAATGTGTGTAAAATGTTTTAAATAGTTTAAAGGGGTCATATGATGCGATTTCAATTTTTCCTTTCTCTTTGGAGTGTTACAAGCTCTTGGTGCATAAAGAAGATCTGTAAAGTTGCAAAGACTAGTCTCAAATCCAAAGAGATACTCTTCATAAAAGTTAAGAGTCAACCAAGCCTAACTAAAACGGCTCGTTCTAACACACCCCACACATGTCTACCTCACTATGTGGGAAGATTTTGCATCCATAAACTGCCGCCAAAAATGCTCACGAATAAGAAACGAAGAAGGAAGGTTGTAAACTTTTGATCTCGCTGTTTGTAGTTTTGTTGCTGCCGCCATTTCGTGAAGGTGCTGTGTGTTTCGTTGTGAAAGTGAAACTACTTTGTTTGGCCTTCCAAAAGAGGACGATATCCGCTTCATCATGCCTAGAGCTGATCCGTGCTGGTCGCTGAGGAAATACATCAACTTCGCGCTGTGGATCGCCAGATCGGCTTTCACCGTGGACGAAGCGGAGTCCAGACCGGGGTCGTCCACCGTGGTTGCCGCAAGCCCGCCGGATGTTCCTTCGTCGAATCCGCTGGCCACGCCGTTCTCAAGCCCGCCCGCCGTCGCTCACTCTAAGCCGCGGCTAACTCTAGGCCACGGTGTGTGACGCTGTATTTCGTTGTGAAAATGGTTGGTCTCCAAAAAGAGGCCACGACAGGAAATCAGTGGTTATAGTTGTATTTATAACCAACTGTTTCCAGAAAACAGTTCAACACAACTATTCGAGTGTACAGCACATTTTTGAAGGACTGTTCATGATCGGGGAGAGTAGAATTACAATGCAGGCTGTTATGACTCGCAGCAGACGTAAGTACGTTTTTTATATTTAAAGTATTTGCCACTGAGATCAACGCGAGTTTGAGCAGGTAGAGTTAGCAATTTTGTTTGTCATTTCTCCGATCACAAATAAAGACATGGTTTTGTGTTTACGCGGCGTGATGCAACGCGTAAAAATGCAGTATAAGTCATTATAATCGTAATTATGTCCCCACTGGATGCAACAAATGCCTCGTTTGTAATGGGTTTTAATGTTTTTGTCTCTCGCTCTGGCCGTGACAGGGCATCAACAGTATGTGAGGGGCGTAACATTTCCGTCACACGCTTGAGGTATTCGGCCAATCACAAAGCATTGGATAGCTGGCCAATCAGAGCACAGCTCGCTTTTCAGAACGATGAGTTTTGAAATAATCGACGCGTTTCAGAAAGGTGGGGCATAGAGGAGAGGCAATAATTAACAGTATGTGGAAAATAATGTGTTTTTTTAACCTTAAACCGCATAAACACATTTCATTACACCAAATACACAAAATAATGTTCATTTTAGCAGCATCATATGACCCCTTTACATTTGAAGCTTTATAGTCCTTACAGACAAAAATAATTATTTTAATCAGATTTAATCAATTAACTTTAGTGTACCAGAGTGAAACAACACTCAATTTCACAGCATATCAATTACAATTCAGTTAATTCTTCTTCCTGTCATTCCAAATGAACTTCCAGTGCGGTGTGACCAATTCGATTTTATATTCACACTTATGAATTTAAAGGGAGAGCCAGTTCTTCCATTCTGAATTTTGCACGACCCTGCTATGAGCAGTGAGCTTCCTTCAGTCGTAACTCCAAAAGGAAGCTGCTGGTCTCGATTATCCCCGTATGAAGCTTCTCCGGTGGGGCTGCTCTTCTGGTGTCTGCAGCTGTAGAAGAACATGGACAGATGCTTCCACTGGCCAGCTCTTTTCCTGCTCTCATCAAGAGAAAGGAATGACAAACTCAACTGGCTCATGCACCTGACGGCTCCAATCACACACAGCCAAGACGTTCACCATTCCAACTCACCGCACGAGAGGTTGTTGAACTGTTTTAGTCAAATATGTGTCCGAATACATGGACGCAAAACATTTTGGCTCGTATGCACCTCACTATAGACTCCCACTATGTATGTGAATGCTAATAGAGAATCAACTATGTGTTTATGGCCATGCAGGACCGCAGGGAAAAAACAGAATTGAAAGAGACATAGAGACAGGCTGGGAAACAGATGGAGGAGGCTTCGGTGTGGGCACAGAACAGACGGGGCTGGCACAGCCTGGCATAACTGTGAGAACAGGTACAGCTGTGGTTGCATATTGGAAAAGGCTGTTCAACCTCTTCCATGCACAGCAGTCATACATACACTTATAAAGGTTTAAAAGGTAATCAGTTCAGGGTCTCAAGTGACAGAAGAGTGCAGAAACATTCAAATCATGCTGACATATAACATTCATGACTCGTGTTGAATACATTTGTGAGGTTAAGGGTCAAATACTACCTAGTCTAAGCTCATTTTCACCAGGCAATTGGAAAACCTTGTGTTACAGTACATACTCCTTAAGAAGTCATTCTAATGTGCTGCTTTATTTATTTATTTTTAATAATTAGCACAGTGGAAAATTGCTGTGCTGCTTAATTGAGTGTGAATTTTTAAAACATTTTTTACATTTTACAGTTTTTCCTCAATCGCTTTGGCTATTTTTTCAAACAGTCTTAACATTCTGTGTAAAGTGTAAGTGCAAGTCACAACTGTTTTATGGGACATGGCAACTCTACTGCATGTCTTCAAAATGTAGAAACCAACCAAATATTTAATGCATGCTTCAAAACCTAATTATTTGTGTCAGTAAATTGGCCAGTGCCAAGGTTTTTTCACCATGGTAGTCAACACTGGAAATGTTTATGTACAAACTTAATTTTTGTTATATTTTTTTATTCACACTGACTGTCCATTTTGTCTAGCTTTTTACATAAAAATGTCAACATTAAGTAAAAGTTTACTGGGAAAAGTAAATACTGTAGTATACAGAAAACGAACATGCACATTTGTTTGTATACAGTACATTTATTTATCATTTTGCGTGTGATGGCGCACATGATGAAAGAATGTTTAGAAATTGTGATGAATACTACAAGTTCACTGAAAATGTTTGATCTGCAACCCACATGCATATAGTTATTGTGCTAATTGTAGACAATTGTACTTAATATTGTAATATTGTACTTATATTGTACTTGTACTTAATATTTTGCACACATCAAAATACCTGCAATTTGCTTAAATTAATAAGAAATTAAAATCGGGTGTGAACAAGTAATTAGTTGTTCAGAGATCTGAACTTATTGTTTTGAGGAAGTGATTGAGAAAAAAAAAAACTGTAAATGTCTTTACTGGTTAATTGAATAGATAATTGGTGCGCCATGCATAAAAGTATCAATTTCTTTCAAAAAACAAACAATTCAGAGAGATTCCAAACTTTTGAACTGTAGTGTAAAAAATCACATCAAAGCTGTATTCTTCAGAAAGTAAAGATCTGTTGTTAATGAATATGTAAAAAAAAACAACAACAAGCATCACTCTTGGCTTGACTTTCTATTCTATAGTGGTGTTAAGGCCAGACTTTGGGTTTAATCACTTGTTAAATTGTCCAAAGGGATTTTCACTTTAGATGGGCTTAAAGTCAGTGACTGTTGAGTGAATGTCAGTTTCTTAAACGTTTCAGCAGGATGTAAACATGCCACATATATCCTGGATATTACTGAGAAATATTTGTCAGCTGCTGTGGTCATAAACAATGTACTATCTACTTTGTAAAGCCTTCCAGTAATTTATCCAGTAGTCGCACAGATCATTTATGAGGCCAGCAAAGGTAAATTACAAATTATAAATGAATGAAAATCACACTTTAAAAGTATAAAATTCATTAGTTTTAAATGTATTGTTTTATAAATATATTATTTTATTTAATTGTTTTTTTGTATAATTTTGTAATTTTACCTTTGCTGGCCTCCTAAATGATCTGTGAGATTACTGGATAAATTACTGGGATATTTCATGGCCGTCTTAACATAGTAGACAGTACATTGTTTATGACCACAGCATAGGTATCACACCTAATACCAAATATATACCAAATATATCTACCCTGAGTGGGGTGGGTTCATTAAGAGTGCAGCTGATTTAATTAAAGATGATCGTTCAACAGTAAATACTACAAAAAAAATATGAGGGATTTGAATTGAGGAATAAAGAATCAGCTCGAGCGCAATTATAGTGTAACATGTACAATACGCTCGTGTCCGTGCCATAACTGCACACACATCTGGTAATGAGCGCACTGGGGAGACAATAAGATCAAACTCTCCGTGGCTTCTGTTCCTGGAATCAACCCATCCTTTTCTTTAATTGTCAATGTTTGATCAGTCACTATCTATCTATCTATCTATCTATCTATCTATCTATCTATCTATCTATCTATCTATCTATCTATCTATCTATCTATCTATCTATCTATCTATCTATCCATCCGTCATCTATCCATCCATCCATCCACCCATCTACCCATCTATCTATCTATCTATCTATCTATCTATCGATCTATCTATCTATCACTATCTATCTATCTATCTATCCATCCGTCTATCCATCCATCCATCCATCTATCCATTTATCCATCTATCTATCTATCTATCTAATCTATCTATCTATCTATCTATCTATCTATCTATCTCATCTATCTATCCTTCCGTCCTCTATCCATCCATACCATCCCACCCACCCACGCCACCCACCCATACACCTCTCTATCTTATCATCTATCTATCTATCCTATCTATCTACTATTTAAAAAAAATCTATCTATATCTATCTATCTATCCTTTTGCCATTCTATCTATCTATCTATCAATCTATCTATCTATCTATCTATCTAGCTATCCATCCATCCATCCATCCATCCATCCATCCTCCACCCATCCATCCATCTGAATAAAACAAAGACTACTAGAGCATTTTAATGTTGCTGTTATAGGAAACTGTTTGTGAAATTTACTAGCAATTTCTGAGTGAAAAATGTTTCTACACCAATTTTTTTCTGTCTGTCTATCAATCTTTATATCGCTTCAATACTTATAGCTTGGTTGCAAGTGTATAGGCTATATTGCCTGAACTGCAAAACTATGCACCCCCAGATAAACTGCGCTGTCAGTATACACACTACACATGTGTGCTTTTGTAAATTATCAATAATCCAAGCATAATTTCACTGCAGAATTACACAGTAGTGATGTCATAAACAGATACTATATGTAGCGCAGTCTAGCTATGTGACCTTTGACCTGGCCCAGTGCATGCAAATGTTATGTTTTCTAAAAAATGTACAAGCACATTACACGTGTAATAAAAACACTCACATGCTTGTACATTATTTAGAAAACATGCAGCTATAATGGATACACTCAGCTGGCATAGAAACATGAGGTACATGTTTCCGTGGAGATTATATACAGTGTATGCTATTAGAAGTCTGTCATATAGGTTTCATAGTATGTAAAAATGACATAAAGGTATTACATTTAAAAGAAAACGATGTGACATTTATTAACATGCAAAATTCAATACATTCTGCATTTAAATTCACATCGCACTATAAAGATTTGTTTTCACTCCTTTTTCTATTAGCTGTGCATAAAACAGCTGTCCAAATAGGTATGCTGTTTACCTAAAATCAGCTGAACCACAAAATATGAAATGATTTGATTCAGAAATCACCAGAGGGCGCACTAACACAGCATCAGCAAGACTAAAAGATTGAGAGATTCCTCACTTCACTGCACAAAACTCAAAAGACCTTCAGGTTTTGTTTGTATGTTTTTTGAGAGCTGTGTATGAGTGTTGCATTTAAAATACCGTCTTACCTATATTTTCTCATTTTATGTTTGATAAAATGTAGACTGCAGACTTACTGCAGAAATTTGAATTGCATGTCATTTGAAAGTTTTTATTTTATTATTACTTTCACAATCCCTTATATAAGGCAAAATCAAAAACTTACAAAACTGAAAGCATTTTTTCTCCTCTTCACATGCAGCCTAATGAAGCCTCACTAAGCTGAAAAAAGTCACTGTCAGCTCACTGCTTCAGGGTAACTTTACACCCACATTGTGCTTTAGTCACCCTAGAGTCCTGAGAGATTAATCATCCAACAACACCACTGAAGCAGGACAACAAATCAAACCAGAGCATTGCAACTGGTCCACAAGTTAACCCTCCATTAGCCATTCATTCTTGCTTGCTTTCTTTCAAATACCTTTTACATTATATCTATTAGGCTTTATTTAAAATGCAGATTTCATACCTAAATAAGGTGTCCTGTGACTCCTTACATGGCCACATATACAGAAGAGTAATGTTGTGAATAATGTTGCATCTCAGGTGACCATGCGAGTAATCAAATATTGCACTATTATTAAAGGTGTCATATGATGTGATTTCAAGTTTTCCTTTCTCTTTGGAGTGTTACAAGCTCTCGGTACATAAAGAAGATCTGTAAAGTTGCAAAGACTAAAGTCTCCAAACCAAAGAGATATTCTTTATCAAAGTAAAGACTCTGCCACGCCCCCCTAAAATGGCTCGTTCTAACACGCCCCCACATATCTACCTCACTATATACACATACCAGCTTCATCACTGTGTCTGTCAAGCTCTGTCTTTACATTTATTTTGAAAGATGAAGCTCGCGATTATGGTAAGGGGCGTTACATTTCCGACGAGTGCTTGCAGTGTTCGGCCAATCACAATGCACTGGGTCAGCTGGCCAATCAGAGCAGACTGCGCTTATCGGAAGGAGGGACTTTGTAGAAGTTTGAGAGAGGCGGGGCATAGAGGACCTACAATAATGTACAATATTTGAAAAATATTGTGTTTTTTGAACATTAAAGCATGTCAACATATTCTGTTACACAAAATACACTAAATAATGATCTTTAAAAAAATGCATCATATGACCCCTTTAATTGAACCATAACAAGAGACCAGTTACTGCAGTTCAAAATTACATCTAAAATATTTTTTCCCCACAACAACACAAGGAAATGTAATGAATAATAACAATTACTATTACAAATTGACAATTTGGATTTTAACTACAACATCTATAGCCTGTTTTTTCCAAATAAGATTTGCAAGCTATAACAATGTGGGGGATTCATCTGTTTTTGTTAGATTATTTGCTTCTATTTATTCCTGCACACCTGCTTGTGATTAAGAGTTGTGGTGGCATTTCATTTATGTTTTGACAAATGAAAAAACAAAATGTAGGTTTAAAATATTTCTAGTAATGTAGAAGTCTACAAAATCGAAAAATGCACCTGACATTTCACCTTTCTGTTTAGTTAAGACATTAAGAAGCACAAGTACGATTATTTGGGTCAGTATATAGACCTGTGGAGGCTGTGTTATGCCATGAAGCTAATGTATTGTGACTGCCACTGGCTTCTGCGGCAGAGCCTTACAGCTGTCCCCGAATCAATAGATGTCAGAGAACTATTAGTGCAGTTATGACAGACACCGTACACCCCAGCCTCCCACTTGATACGGCAAATGTGCTCAGGTTCTCAAGACTGGGGGATTAATCCACTACAAACTTTAGTTATGACCCCCTAAACCTCCCATCTTTCTATCTGCGGACAGAGCCTGATGCATCTGCTTGGGGTTCAGGGAGTGTAATTCTCCATTATTGGTCTTTATGCTCTGCGGCCTTTAATTACAGCAGTGATTCATGCAAAGAGCAGATGGTACAATGACAGGTCAAGAAGGACTTCATTGCCTGCATTGCACTGTTGTCCTAGTGAGTTTCAATAAGGCTAAACAGAGTTGATCAGGTGATCAGGTTTGTAAACTTGCATTAAACTCATCTTCGAAAGCAAATGAGTGGGATTAATTTTTGTCTTAAAAAAAAACTGGTGAAAAAAACATGCAAGTGTCTCAAAATGAAACATTTTGAATGTATGAATGCCATACAACCATTTAAAAGTTTGGAGTCAGTACATTTATTTTACTGTTTGAATAGAAGACTCTTTATTTTAAAATTTTTTTTAATTTATTTATATAAATTTCCTTGCAAATTTTATTAACTTGTTTATATATATTTTTGTAATGTCATTTATTTTCGGTGCTTCAGCAGTCGACTCGTTACTCCAGCCTTCAGTGTTACATGATCCTTCAGAAATCTTTCAAATGCTGATCGGGTGCTCAAGAAATATTTCTTATTTTTTGAAAATTTTCAGTTATATTAAAGTTAAACGAGATACTTTATTTATTTATTTTTAGGATTTTTTGATGAGTAGAAAGTTCAAAAGAACAGCATTTACTTGAAATACAGATATTTTTTAACATCAGTATAAATGTTGCTTTTGACCATTTTAATGCATCCTTACTAAATAAAAAATTTAATTTTTAAAAAAAGAACACATAAAAAGAACACTAGAAAATGCATGTTATATTCCCTTACAAATGCTGATATCCAGACCCATTTAGTGCGATATTAGCAGTGCACACATTCACTGAAATGAGATTCTCAGAATGAGACAGCTTCCCGAACAGACATGACAGGTCTGGATCTGCCCCGGTCTGCAAATCGAGGCCAAAACAACACCACCACATCATATTTAAGTAGAAAAGCATTTCAGAATCTACATATTCTGCATCATGATTCATTGATGCTTCACATTCCCATTAAAACACAAGTACAAAAGGCAGAAGAGGCCTATTTCCCCCCCTTTTGCATCACTCGTTGGCCTATTCAAGGATGGAATTTGCACCCAGCAATCGGTTTGATTATCTTAAAAATACACACTGCATGATAGAATGCGTCAGGCAAGATGTAAGATGGGATGAGTGGGGTCTCTCCAGAGTCTATTTTCCAGATGGTTTGCTGTTGTTATTGCCTGATTTAGTGTAAGCTGTTGAACACGGAAAGGGTTAGCAACACAACATCCATTTAAACCTATCACTTAGATTTGCGTTGAGTTCCTCGCGCTAGGTGCTCCTTAGTTCTGCCCATGCGTTTGCCCCAAGCAAGAGTCTGCTGTGCCGTGCGCCTTAATGACCCTGTTTGGGCACGTGGCACGTTATAAATGTGCACACTCTTGTGAGGCCTTTACTCTGCCACATTTCATTAATAGTTTATTATTGAGAGTCCCTCGTGAAGCACTCTACAGCTCGCCTTCGCCATTCATGTCAGTTTTATGTCACGTAAGACTACAGAAGAGCATTAGGCCACAAACATAAACACAGCTGGGAGTGATATGTGTGCTAAGAACATATGAACGCAACAGTAAACAAACAAACACATATGTTTAGCGCGATATCTTGGGGAACTTATCAGACTTATATAGTTTTACAATAAAGTTACTTATGAGATAACTATAAAATACAGTTCTTTGCATTTCAGAGGTGGAAAATGAATTATTTAAAGCAACTGAATGTACTTTTTCCCTTTGAATTAAAGGGGTCATATGATGTTGCTAAAAAAGAACATTATTTTGTGTATTTGGTAATAATTGTGCGGTTTAAGGTTAAAAAAACATTATTTTCCCACATACTGTACCTTATTGTTTCTCCTCTATGCCCAGCCTTCTGAAACGCATCGATTTTTACAAAGGTCATCAGTCTGAAAAGCGAGGTGTGCTCTGATTGGCCTATCCAGTGTGTTGTGATTGGCCGATTACCTCAAGCATGTGACACAAATGTTACGCCCCTTACCATATTGTGATGATGCCCTGTCAGGCCGGAGCGAAGATTCAAAAACATGAAAACCCATTATAAACGAGGCATTCGTTGCATCCAGTGGGGAAATAAATACGGATTATAAAGACTTATACTGTCTTCTTACGAGTTGCGTTGCATCGCGCCGCATAAACATACAACCATGTCTGCATTTGTGATCGGAGAATGACAAACAACAAGCCCTACTCTACACTTCCCAAAAACTCGCTTTAAAATATAAAAAATATAAAATATAAAAATTCTTTAAATATAAAAAACGTACTACAGTCTGTGAGTCAGAACAGCCGGCATTCTACTCTACCAGGATCATGAAACGGTCCTCCATAAAATGTGCTGCACACATCTGAATATTTGGTTGAAGTGTTCTGGAACAGTGTTGTAATACAACTTAACCACTGATTTCTAGTCGTGTCCCATTTTTGGAAGGCCAACAAAGTAGTTTCGCTTTCAAAACGAAACATAGCGTCACACACGGTGGCCTTGAGTGAGCAGAGGTCGGGGGATAAAGTGAGGAACGGCCGAAGGGCTAGAGTGTGGAATCAGGAAAAGTGTTGCTTGATAACGGGCGTGGCCGGCGGATTCGACGAAGACTGGCTTTTTTTTGTCACATCGTTTTGCTTTCACAACGAATCACAGCGCCTTCACGACATGGCGGCGTCAACAACAATACTCAGCGAGAATAAAAGTGACGTCTTCTTTCTTTGCGTGAACATTTTGGCGGCTTTATGCAAATCTTCCCACATAGTGACGTCGACATGTGGGGGCGTGTTAGAACGAGACATTTTATGTAGGCGTGGTTGACTCTTAACTTTTATAAAGAATAAAATATCTCTTTGGATTTGAGATTTTAGTTTTTGCAACTTTACAGATCTTTTTTATGTACCAAGAGCTTGTAACACTCAAAAGATAAAGGAAAAATTGAAATCGCAACATATGACCCCTTTAAAATTCAGTGCCGTGTACAGCTGGCTGCTGATTAAGACATTGGTATAAAATTTACGACAGTGAATGTCACTCACTTAACTGTAGGGGGTTTTAAAGTCGCAAAAATACACAAAACTACATAGTTGCTTAAGTCTTTATGAATCATTTTAATTACTGAGTCTGAGAGTGATTCTAAGAAGGGTTTTTTTCTCTCAATGATTTTCTGTTTCTATTTGACGTTCTATTTATACGCAGAAATGGACTTTGGCGTGCATATGTTACGCAAAGGTTAGGATTAGGGGTGTGGGGTGGGTGAGTATTATGTACGCCAAAACTTCGTATCATATGCACGCCAACAAATCTCGTATCATATGCACGGCCAATTCAATTTCTTCATATAAACAGACCGCCAAAAAAACATAACATCGTGCTGAAACGCACAGGACAGGAATTCCTCACAGACACAATGATTCACACTAAGATGATGATACCATTTTTGAAGCAAAAGCATCATTTGAAACCTTTTTGACATTGAGAACTGCTTCAAATTTCATTTTTTGACATGTTTCTTTTTGTGAGGACATTTTTGAAGCCAAACCACACTTGTACACTAACAAACCTGCCTTATTGTTTTCTTGTTCGTTTTCAAACACTTGATTATCTACATACTGTACATATTTCCAGCTATCCCTTAGGTCAACACTGCACAGTTCAGTGTTCTTTTGTTTAACTCTAATCTGGCATGGTAACATCATTTGTTAAGCACCACTCGGCGTAAAAGCCATATCAGCTCTAAATGTGGGCTGGGGGTAAAAATAGACATAATTTATGAATGACTTTGACTAGCTCATTGTCACAGCAACCAAGTTTCCTGTTACTATAACAAGATGCAAAGAGGGAAGTCACTCCTGGGCCAAGCAGAACAAGCAGTACCATGAAGCAGAACAAGAACTATATATACTGTATATTGTTCTTGCGACAACAGACATACCGACGGCAGACGGACGGACGGACGGACGGACGGACTGACTGACTGACTGACTGACTGACGGACTGACTAACTGACGGACTGACTGACTGACTGACTTACTGAGTACTGTGACTGAACGACGACTGACTGACGACTGACGGACTGTACCTTACTGACTTACGGACTGACGGACTGACTGACGGACTGACGGACGGACGGACGGATGGATGGATGGATATTATTTCCTAGGTTTTTACCTCAGGCCTTAACACAGAAATTGACCCCGAATTAATTCGGTGTGTATTTTGAACTGAGCAATACGTTTCCATTAAATGTTATTAAATCGTGGGGAGTGACGAGCTTTTATTTGTTTTGTCAGCGCATCTGACAGCCTCGTTAGCTCCCATTTCGCCCTGTCGACTCACAGTTTGCCACGGACAGTCTCCCCTCTCCATTTACCGAGTGATTGCTGCCAGCACCGCGCATCACGATCAATCACTGGCGCAGCGTCGCTGGCAGGTGTCAATCATTTCATCCTGCGTTTACAGTCGATATCATTTCAAGGGTCAATCCTGCGCGCTACTTCTGGTAGTCTTTGAAATGCAAAAAAAAGGCCAATTTATTCCATCGAATGGCGATTAATCTTTTAGAATGCTAGACTTTTTTCAAATTAGGATAAAAGGTTTTCTGTCCATATACTCCACCAGCTGACACCTGTGTGGATTTGAGAGGAACTAACTTCAAACATCCACTATGGCATCATCTTGGAACAAGAAAAACTGTTGGATCGTTTAAACGATTGTTGCAGATACCAGTTAGTTTGATGAAATGAAATGATTTGTAAACGCCTCCAAAAACAACTGTACAGATGTAGATCTGTACAACAAATCTGTCTATTTAAAAAAAAAATATTGCATTTTTATCATTAGAGTTTCCATGTATGCTAGATTTTTATGAGATTTGGGCGCACTCTATAATCGAGGCTTGCCACTGAATCTTTATTCTGGCCGTGTTTTCAGATTGTGGGTCGTACTCAGGCTTGTCACATTGAGGTAAAGTGAGTTTCTAACATTCAGGGCTTTGCTGTCTGCGCCGGATAAGTTGATTGCGATCAGCCTGAGGGAATTCTGCTAATGTCTCTGTCCGGGGCCGGGGGGGGTGGACTGCTTAAATTAAAGAGGGGGAGAGATTCACACATACTGCTGAAAAACCGAAATACACATAATACACATCACAAAGCCATAAGCATCCTAGAGAAAACTAGAGAGATTTGAAGAGACCCCCTATATACACACACTCATATAGCGATTAAATACAATCTTAATCTGTTTAAATTCAATCTCGTTATGGGTGCAGAAAAATTAGAAATAGTATGAGTGCTTATAATTGTGAGGGATTGTTCATGCACTTTTGTTTTCAAGAAAAACCAAGAGAAAGAGAAAAGAGAGCTTGGTACATTCAAACACGACGACAATGCATAACCCAAAATAGTCTGATATCTGTAATGTCTGGTCAAATCCTGAACTGTATGCAAGCATAAGCAGCAGTAAACATAAGATCCATGACATGCTCACGTGCTTCTTCTGCGTGGATAGTTGCGAGTTAAGGCCGGCTATTAGAGTAGTTATTCCAATAGCAGACTAGAAGGCATTGCCTGAAAAGCAAGAAATGTGCCCATCCCCTCTGCCTTTTTGGTTGAGACCTGAAAAAGCAGAAGGTATTCTTTAAAAAGCTAATAAATCCAAATGAAATCCACAATTTTAGGAATTACCAGTATTTTGATTTAAAAGGCGCGTTTTGGAGGTTACCTGCAACTAACTTTGGATTATTAGTGATTCAAAAATTCATGATATTGAAAATAATACCTTGAAATAAAAATACCTTAAAATATGTTTAAAAAACTTAATTTAAATAATTTGGAAGTTTACACTCACGTAAAGTGCAAGGAAAGTATTACTTTTTACGTGATTAGCAGTTTTCTGAGTTATTTTAATTATTTATTTATAGAAAACGGTGAGAACGTTTTCAAGAATGTATTAAAACGTATTCAAGAACTAGGCACAAATGTCGCAAACTAGATTTAAAAAAAAGATTTCATTATATCTTGGACTCATTAACACTCAGATTTGTCAGTAAAACATTTCCTAACGCAAGAAAAATAAATAATATCTATCTATCTATCTATCTATCTATCTATCTATCTATCTATCTATCTATCTATCTATCTATCTATCTATCTATCTATCTATCTATCTATCTATCTATCTATCTATCCCCCCATCCATCTATCCATCTATAAAAACAAGGTGTAAACAAAAATATTAAACATTGAAGTAAATGTAATCACAAACATTATCGCTTCACATATCAAAAACTGATTATTGAAATTACAACACTAGCCTGCTTGAAAACTTGTTGTTGTTGCTATAAGAGCAGTGTGTGTGTGTGTGTTTGTGTGTGGTGAGAGAGAGAGATAGAGGGAGAGAGAGGATGCTGAGAGGCCGACTGAACAGATTTTCCTTCACGCCTGGTCGGGTTCTTGAGAGCGGGGCATCGTGGAACAGGGAACGGAGGCACCTGGTCCGGCCGCAGCGCAGCGTCTTCTTTTATTGACCGCATGATAAGCCGTGCGGTTTCCAGCGATCACCTGGAGAACCCTGCAGCGTTGCACGGTTTCTGTGGCCCTTAATTGTGGTTACGTCAAACAAAGAGCTGAATACTGCTCGTGCGCCCCATACCTGTCCTGCTCCATACGTCCTAAAGAACCAACACAACCCATTCATTTCCTGAGAGACACACCGCGGAACTGATGCGCATTTACGCACTATGGACAGTGACATCTGTAGACACGTCATATTGAGTAAATACTATGTTTCTTCACATTTACTCATATTTTAAGGGACTGTGAGCTTCTATGTTTTAACTGCATAAATGTAGTTAAATGCGCAACAGCTCTCCATTAAAGACAAAATAGTCCAAAAACAGTCGTAAAGAACAGCAGTGATGGACACTAAAAAAAAACTCACACAACCAGCTATGTGGAAACAAACACTTTCACTAAACGTGCTGTTGTACCGGTTAACCATTTGATTTTCCAGCTGAATGAGTAGGGTAAATAAGATCTCCGTGACGCCTTGGCCAATATTTGCTTAAAAGACGGATAGCAACCTGGGATCAAAAAGTGAGACTGAAAAAAATAGCGTTTGACGATTTAAAGTTTTTATAAAAACAGGCTAGAAATTTTCTTTTAAAATATTTATATAGGATATTCAAACCAAAACAATGTATTCCTGAAATTATAGTATAACAAAGATAGTTATTTTTCAATAAGCCTTGTTGTGCATATGGAAAAATATGTGATGACATTATTTTCAGATGTCGTTTTTTAACCAATATAGTGGTTAGTGCATTTGAAATATATTTTATTCATATTCTTCATTATCATTATATTATTATATATTTTTAGGTTACGTTAATATATATTGCTATTTATTATACAATTTTATATTTGGTATTTTATGTATATTGAAATTATACAATCGCTTCACGTTTGGTATCATAGAAAAGCTCAGAAGTGTCTTCTTTAGGAAACACCCCGATTTAAAACAGAAGCTCAGAAATCTTCACTGGAGATGTAGGGCAATAATCACGCCAGCTGTTGAAAATCGAGGCTAATGTGAGCGCATGGAGTTCCCCGTGATGCGTTGCATGCATGGCTATATGAGAACTATTTTCCAGCGTGACGTTGCGCGTTATCTGACCAATCGGTGGCGAGCTGAGGCTGATATTAAGAGAAAGTTTACAGTGAGTGAGGGTTACACCGTTTTTTTCATTCTCACTGACATTTCCACTCCGAACGGGATTGAAAAGTGACACACAATCTGGACTCATGAGATCGTTTTAAATCATTCAGTCGCAAAGGGCTTGAAACAGCAGGATATTGATCAGAGTCAGAAATATCCCGGTAAGTTAAGATCAAATACTGCATGTTTTTCCCCTCAGTCCTCAGAAAAAAGCAAATGCACGGTCTGTCTTCATTAGGAAAATACGTTTGATTGCGTCTAAAATGTGCACTTTGCAATTTCACTATGAATGTTTTATTTGAAAAGCTGTTACAAAACAGTTATTATACTATATCACAAACCAGCTAAAAGATACAAGTGATACATTCACGTATTTACACAATATTTAGTTTGGCTCTTAATTTCTAGTGAAGCTATAGTTTGGACAGGACTATCATGTTTGTTTATATTAATTTTTTATTTTAGTATTTCTCCTCTCTTTTCCCACAAATCTTAGCATACTTAAGTAGCCATAAGATATTTCATTAATTACATTTATGTCAAATATAGACAAAGTTAGACATGAATCTGCATTTGGAATGGTTATAAGCTACATTTTCATAAAATGTAATGAATTATGTCAATTCATAAATGCAGGTACAAGAAAAAAAATTACATCACCTTTAAATATATATATTTTTTAAATATTTTGTTACTAGTTAAAAACTATTTCGCTTTAAAAACTGTTTTTGCTTTGACTTTTGCTTTTGGACGCAATTACGAAATTCATAAGTGACAGAAAAAATGTAAATGCAAAATGGTGTCTCATTTTCCTCAAAGCAATTAAAATTACTATTTGTTTGAACATTCCTTCTTCTCTTTTCTTATAATAATATAAATAACTTTCTAGGTTGGGAGTTTTTCTATTATGTCATATTCAGATTCATTTTGTATTTTATGCAAAAGATATAATTAGTGCCTAATATAAAAGATTACATTAAAAAATTAGTAAAAAAAATTGAAATGGGTGCGTCAACTTCTTTGGCCGCACTTTACTGATTGGGGGGTGTTTTTTCTCCGCATTTTTCATTGATCACTCTTTGTCGTGTTCTCTTCTAAGTATGACATCATTCCGCCTTCCCTCCCCTCGTTTCCCCTTTTTCTAAAAGTTTTCAGAAGACACAGTGACCTACTTTGCCGCAAGTAGCGAAACAGCTACGAGATTTTGGGATTACTTTTCCCACGATTTTCGATTACATTACTAATCCAATTGGCTAATTGCTTTGTGTTGTGAAACTGGTATTCTGCAGGTTTCTTGTGATGTATGGGTTTTGTATGGCGCTGGAGGGGGATGGCCCCCTGATTAACGCGACATCCTAATACAACCTCCTGCACACGAGAGGATTTACAAGTTATCTAAGGGAGGAACACAGCTCTGGCACAATTACAAAGCGTTCGGGGCTTCCTTTGTGTGTTCATGTTTATGTGGTTTATGAGGACACGAATTTGTATAATAACATGGGTATGACATAGGTATTACAACGAGAAGGTGATTTCTGAGGACATTTTCAGTGTACGCGTAATTCAAAAGGCTTATAAATAATTCAGAATGAGTTTTTTTGAAAATTTAAAAATGCAGAAAGTTTCCTGTGAGGTGTAGGTTTAGGGGTAGGGTTGGTGTAAGGCAATAGAATATACGGTCTGTACAGTATAAAAACCATTCCGCCTATGGAGAGTCCCCATAAACCAAAAAACAAACCTGTGTGTGTTGTGTGTGTGTGGTGTGTGTTAATAGATTATGAGACAGTCAAAATAATCCAAAACACAGATAAGAAGAGCTAATTGTGGAAACATTCGGGGGAGTAAAAAAAGACAGAACCTCTGCAGGGCCCATACAGGGACAGAGCTGTTTATTATCCGTTTCCATTAAGGCTTCTTTTTACTCCTCGGCGGTGTCGTTTGTCTCCTTTTTGTGACACAGTCAGGGACGCAATAGTTCTCAGGGTCTCTCATTCACCTCCTAGATAGTTTATTGATGAGCTTTGACTATTTCCTAACTTTGCATACGTCGGGGAAAGTGAATGCAATGATTACCGTGTCTTTTAAAAAAAAATCCCACTCGCTACTCAAGCTACGATTGTAAACCGAGTACATGCAGGCGCGGAAGGGTTGGCTTTCCCTGGTGTGTCATGTGCGAATATGCGGACGGTCTCATTGTGCTCAGATTAGATAATATTATATCGATAGAAGATAGATGGATAGATAGATCGTATTATAGATTATGATAGCATAGCTTTAATGCAAAAAAACTACGTCGACGATTAATTTGTACAGTTTAGTCATATCACAATTGAATAGTATAGAATTTTGAGATGACAAATAACACCGAGTTCATAATTTTGTGTCGATAGACTTCTACATGGTGGCTTAGCAACTAGAAGTTACATTTGCTAAAATCAAAACGTAATATGTAGGCCTACTATCCTTCTTGAGCTAATTTACCCAAGGGACCTGTAAATTCCTCATTATTTTATTTTATTTGCGCTTTAAAATCTCACACCCCTACTGTTGCAAACAGAAAGTAGCCTACTGCTGCAGGTCTTCACTGTTTGCGACTCGTATAGGAACAAGCTGTAAAATTAGTGAACAGTGAAATTAGGGTGAAAAAATCCGGCCACGTGGACACGGAGGTAACCTCCACGCGCAGATACGGTGCAAAAGCTCGTGAGTGTCAACAAAAGCACGTGGAGAGTGTTTGCGTTTGTTTTAGCCAGTTGCACCAGGGACCATTTGCAAGTGCACTTAATGCACAGAGCAAACATGTTCTCCTTTTGAATTCATAGCTGTCAACAGGTTGCGTTTTGTATCAGTGTCACGGAGGGCCAGATCTCTCAGGACCTCTCAGGAAACAATCACTCAGGAATATTCAGTAAAAAAATTAAAATAGATTAAAAAAAAATCAGATTTTCGTGGGAGAATTGCTGTAACATTTTACAACAGTGTCCATGTTACACTATCACATGGTTCCGGTAATCAAGAACCGAGAAAAATTTGGTGTAGAAACCATTTTCACTCAGAAACTGCAAGTACATTTCAATTTAAAAAACGGCAAGTAACATTGAGCTAAACGTGAAAGTTTTAAATTGAAAAACTTAAGTAGTATTTCTTGAAAAACCTACTCGAGTAATCGGTTTGATTTTCCCAACTTCGAAATAATATATATCTATATATATATACTATATATATATATATATATATATATATATATAATAATTATTATTATTATTATTAAAAATAACAACAAATGTACAAGCAATTTATTTCATTCAATATAATGTGCATTATTTAATATAGCTACTTATGTAAGTAGCGTACTGTAAAACTTGACCTTAGTTATTAATCACACTTTTCAGGCCAAATTGCAATGTGAAAACACATAAGACAAAAGAGCTAAAAACTACAAAACTGAGTGAACTCAAGCCCAGTGGTGAGATTTAAGCAGTGCATCTAACAGAAACAGACTGAGGCAATCCTGCACCAATTGCGTAAAGCAATATTGAGTGAGTTTGAGAGGGGGCGCACAGCATTTGCATGCGCGGACTGATTAGTTGGTTCAAAAGTGGCCTGTTTTCTGTTCTGTGATGGTAGAGGGTCAGTGCTTCTCTAATGGGCCGGTAAAGCGCTGCAAGCGGGGACAGACCGACTAAATACATCAGTACTATCACCAATCAGAATAGGTGTGTTCAACACTGCCTCTCTCTTTCGCGCGCGCTCTCTCTCTCTCTCACTGCATGTGCCTTCACTTTCTCATTCTCTCTCACTCACTCACTTCACATGCGAGCACACACACACTCTCAGTCCCTGAGCAGTCCTGACATCTCCGCTCACTGTCAATCTGTGTCTCCTTCGCAGGGAATTTCCTTCCAGATAGAGCAACGCTGGAAAAAACATATATTCTGAGAAGAAATTACTATTGGAGACCAGTTGTTTATTTCCCAGTTTCACCAGTTTGCTCGGAAGGGCTCAGGCGGTGGAGCAGAATGCCTCAAAAAGGTGAGTGCGCATGTTCAAACTTAAAGTTAGTTGTTAGTCTGGGATCCAGAAGTGATCCATCACATTTGTGTTTATTAATGACATTAAGGTTATTATTAGTGGTGTTGCCAAGTCATAAAAATAAAAACGTGCTCGCCTTATTAATAGTTTATGTTAACTCAAAAACTAGAGCAGCACTCTCGGATGATGCTATATTTTTTCTGTCTACTTTTTAGACAGAATCTACTGCTGTTCGGACAGTAAACGTGTATCTGTGAGAGGCAAGAGTTAGAAGCCACATTAGGCCCGAACAGTGTTTTTTTATTTTTAATATTTAGCGGAGCACGGGAATGCAATGACCCGTTGAGGAAAGGTGTCAGTTTGATTCATCAGCCGAGTGCCTTCTTAAAGATTTGCCTGAATCTCCTTTGCTCACAACTGGATCAATTGCATGAATGGGTGCCGTCCAGAAGGGAGTCCAAACAGCTGAATGCAAAACATTAAGTTGAATACAAAAAATATTAATAAATAATTAAGATAAGACAACTTTTTACTGATAAACAGGAATAGGACCAATTTTAAAATAATTGTGTCGTGTGGATGACCGTGCGGTTATCGTGAATCTTTTATCAACTTGTTTTGGACTCTCATTCACAGCACCCATTTCACTGCAGAGAATTCCGAGTGATGAGCAAGTGGATGGAATACAAAAGATCTGTTCTGATAAGAAACTCATCCACATTGGATAAACTGAGGGTAGAAATTTTCAGGCGAATGTATATTAAATAAATAATTAAGCAAGATATAAAAGTAGCAGTAAAAAAAAATATTTTTCCAGGCAACTGTACCTAGCTCTTCAACCTTTCTTGCCTCTTCCTATAAATATGATGATTTTTTTTTTTTTTTTTTTATTTCAAATCAAGGCTTACGGACATATAGCCATTGAGAGTACATGGAAACGTGCTTGCCTGTTAAACTTGACAAATAGTTGACTTATACAGGATCACAGTCTAAAATTAACACCGAAGTGCTGTTGAACGCCTTTCGAGCAAGGAACACTGTTTGCCCTGAAATGCTGAGCTCCAGCTGTCAGCTCAGACACTGTTCAAGGCCAGAACAAGCAGCCACCAAAGTCAACAAGCCACAACGGCACAAAGTGTTTGTAGAATTTCTATACTTTTAGCAACATTCCAAAGACTCTCTTCCAAGTCTGAAAGTATTTGTTCCCGATCAATAGTCACAGAAGTGTTTCTTTCTCCTGATCACAGAACTCATCTCTGTTCAATATGCAGCAGAGTTTATAGAGCCTTTTAAACCTGGAATTAAGCAACCAAATCCACATTTAATATTCTATACTTTAAAAGTGCTGCTTAACTCTTGACTTTTTATATTATACATTTTATTTATTTTATATGGATTTTTTATATTAGTGTAGTTGATAAATACGTTTGGGAAATGTCCATGTTCTATGCTATGCCATGCTATTCGCCACAATTATTAACAGCATTTTGCTAATTAATCTATAATAATTATGCATGTGCCTTTTAGCATTTTCCATATCAATAGAGAGACTAAACTAAAAAAATTTTTAATAATTTGTCACACTGCAGGACTATTTAAAATTAGGCCTTTTAAAAGATGAAAACAAATTGATATTTCCTTTTACATTCATATAAATCTTGATGATAAAAATAGATATACATCAGCAACAAAGAATGCCCATTGTTCACAACCAATGTACATGATATATACATCCTCTGTGCTATTTTATGCATCATGCAATGCATAAAAAACGTAATCTTTCTTAGTTAACAGGATATACATGACTCAAAGATCGAAAATGTATAAATTGGAAATAGATTGGATGGTGGAAAGTGGGCATTAAATATACTTCTGTTCAAAAGTTTGACGTCAGTAAAAATGTTTTAAAGCAAGGACACCTTAAATAGATGAAAAGTGATAGTAAAAGACATTTATAACGTTACAAAAATCTACAATCAAATAAATACTGAACATTTACCATTAAAGCCATCACACCTTGATAATAAGATATGTTCCTTGAGCAGCGAAAATCGCATTTAAATGATTCTGAAGATCACTGAAACACAATTTCGCAATTTTTACTCTCCTTTACTGTATGCTTGGATAACAATAAAAAACATCCCTGTTGATCATATAAAGACTTCTTTCAAAAACATTTAAAATCTTCCACCCCATATTTTTTAATGGTATCTACCAGATTGGCACCAGAACAATTCTGCTAAAACTCGGCTAAATTGGCTACTAGTTAGCACTCTCCAAAACTTCAGGCAGCCAACTGTAAGTGATGTCTCCGTACCATTCTCTCCTCAGCACCAGAAAACTGTTCAAATCAGAAGTATCTTCACTGACTAAACACTGGTGTCACACTCATAAAAATGACAAGTTAATGTTTCCCATCCAATTAAGGGAGAACCCAGGGGCCTCGGGAACAGGAAGTGCCAGATATGAATTATACGCTCTGTACACTTGACGCTATTAGGCCGTGCGCTCAAGCCCCCAATCAAATCTCATTGTGACAGGCATTAAGAGATTAGGTTGAGCTGCCGGTCAGCGTGTGTGAGAACGCCGGCTCCCTCACACACTTTCACACTCACAGAGACACACTGAGGACTGAATGGATAGGTCATTGTGTGGAGGAGGCTGAGGAGCCGGGGGTCCCTGCCAGCTCTCAGGACCACAGACCAGTGCAGGATGTTTGAAGGACATGGCACGGGCCACTTCAACACCACACCAGGTACAGTGAGCACAGATTCACTGCCTCTTTTAGAACAGTTGAGGCTGAAGGTCCGGGAGGTAGATTATGAGAGTTTGTTTACATTCTAAATACAGTGGCGTTCACCAAAAATCTGTGTGACTTCTATTTCGTTTGTTGACAAGATACAACATATAGGTAAAAAAAAAGACATGAAAAAGAGTTTACAAATAGTACAGGCACAATTTGGGCAGTAATGACACTTATTAGAACAATGATGATGAGACATACTGGAGCACAATGAAACATTTTAAAGCTAAAAGTTGTTGAATGTCTTCAAAACAGTCATATAGTGCAGAATATTTGACTCGATTAGATCTAGAAATTTATGGTCAGGTCAGAGTGAGAAACCAAGTCTGGCTTGTTTACTTCTTTATGTCAGAATGGCATAGCATGTTATGGAATGTTATGGAAATCTGACTGTACTTATTAAAATCACTCCAGATTTTTGGGGATTTCAGTTGATAATTGGTGAAGTCCATGTGGTTCTACTCAGGAAGGCCCAACACAAAGAACTTTGCAGATGTAATTGCAAGCTTTGTCCACATGAAGGAGCTGCTTAATAGTATACTTGACTGTGCACACTAAAAATGTTGGGACATTCTCATGTTTTTTCTTAAATAGCTTTAGAAATCTCAATGTAATTTTTTCTTTAGGAAAAACAACTCCCAGGTTGATGCCCACAAGATTATATAAATGTGTCTATATATATCAGGGTCCCCTATCGTTAACTAAAAACAAATCTAAAATAGAAACTACTAGTAAACAAAAATTTTTTTATTGAAATATAACAAATTATATAATATATATATATATATATATACTATACTAAATATATATATATATATATATATAAACGATAAAATGGGCAACAAACAAAATTACTAAAATTAACTAAAAATGAAACAGAAAAATTCTAAAAAATGGATTCACTATAATAGTATCTTAATGATATTAAAATAACACTAATCAAATTACTTATTTGATTAGTGACCAAAGAATTTCACATTATAACATTTATTTGTTTTACATTTTGCAAAATTCTAAAATGTTCTATTTATTTACATTACACTTTAAATCAAATGTTCTCAGTTACTTGGAACCTACTCTATATGCCCATGATATCTGACTCCGGATGTAATCTAAAATATTAAACATGAAACTTTTAATAGAATAATGACATAAGAAATGATCTGACAGTCTGATATTCTAAATGTGATGTATCATCACAGAAATGCCGACATCATCCAAGATGAATGAAAAACATGGGGGGAAAAAAGGCTTCCAGATTCTTCTTGTGCCGAGTTTCCATTGTGTCGTTAAAGTGGTTCAATAATGATCACACTTGTAAAACAGCATATTCATTATACAATTATGCACTTTGTTTTGTACTATCGTTATACTCCGACTGCAAGAAAATGACTTCAAAACAGCACAAATGAGTTAAAGTACACCAAGCCCCAGTACGTTAACTTATAACTAATTTAATAACCACTTAAGACTCTTTAGCTCCGATAAACTGGGGTAAAGTTAAACTTGTTTGGGTAAAATGTTCTCGAGAGCTGTACACTGTGATGAAAAGGTGATTGATTGATGATAACAAGTGAGTGATAACTGTCCACGCAGCATCACTCAGCCTGCAAATATGATTGGGTCAACAGCCAAAGCGATTCTCAGCAGAAAAACAGTTAATCATTGAAAGAGCCTTATCAGAAGATGTGATTGATTTACAAAGAGCATTGCTCTAAATGCTTATTGATGCAACTGTTTACTTGCATGATGTGCACAGAGCTACTTGAGCTTTTGTAATGTGATGAAAGTAACAAAGAAGCTTGATCATTTCAGTAGCGTAAGTTGTCAAATAGTATGTAATCCCATAAAGCTGGGATCACTCGATAAACAAGCAGGCAAGCCATCAGGACAAAATCCTATCAGTGGCTTTATCATGCTTCTGATGTAAAGCATGACATAGAAAGTGATAAGCAGAAAATAACAGCAAAGGTTGGCTAAATGTGACCCTTTTTTGTCAAACATATTATTACCCAATGATTTTGAGTTTTAAACTGGAATACTTTATGGAGGCTGTGCAATTTTAGGCCCTAGGGGTTTATGATTACCTAGACTACAAATACTGTGATGGGTGAGGACTATGGGAGCTTCATAGATAACGGTCTCTGTTAATCGTTACAGCGGAGGATAGTTTTGTCTCTTAAGAAAATGGCTTTTGAGAGTTATAAAGTACTCTCTTTTAAAATCGACACACTGCTATTAAAACTTTACCTGACACGTCTCCCCGGGTCATTAATACCTTTAACTAAACTGAACTAAACCCATTAACAAGAAAATAAAAAAAATATATATATATACAAACTGTATACAAACTGCTAAAAATGTCAAAAACACACTGCAAAATTAAATTAAAAT